>SNQJ01S0004179.1:39597-75432 GCA_010110895.2 Picea sitchensis | reverse complement strand
CTTTTCAAAGCTTTCCATGTAAAGGTTGGCAACGATGGGGGAAAGCGGAGAGCCCATGGCCACGCCACTAGTTTGTTCATAGAATTCACCTTGATAGCTAAAGAAAGTGGAGCGAAGACAAACCTCAGCTAGTTTCGCTGTTATTGGATCAGCTACCTCTTTGACAAGTAGGATGGCCTCATTAAAGGGATCTTAGTGAATAGAGAGACAACGTCAAAGCTTATGAGGGTTCCATTCGGTTTCAAATTCTCATTTTTAATAGTGTTAATGAAGTCGTTTGAGTCTTTTATGAAGGAGTCGGTGTGACCTACTAAGGGGCCTAGAATTTTAGCAACATATTTGGCAAGCTCATAGGTGGGTGATCCTATCATATTGACTATCGGTCTGAGAGGGATTCCTTCCTTATGGATTTTCGGTAGGCCATAAATTCTCGGGGTGATCTCATTGGTAGGAAGCAATCTCTTTTTTGTCTTCTCGTCTAAGTTGGAGTTATTGATGGCTTTCTTTACTTTTTTTATTATCTTTTTAATGGGGTTCTTTGGAATCTTAATGTAACTACCACAGGATAGGTGTTCATTCATTTTGGTGATGTAGTCTTCTTTATTCATGATGGTCGTGGCGCCACCCTTATCAGCTTTTAGAATAATTAAGTTTGTGTTATTTCGGAGGTTATTAATTGTTGTTCGTTCTTCTTTGCTAATGTTGCTTTTAGGAGGTTTGGAATTGCAGAGGATAACGACACAGTATTGTCTAATTTGGTCCTTATCTTCATCAGCTAGGGTTTTAATACTATCTTCAATGCAACAAATAAGGTTATCAATCGGAATGGAGGAGGGAGAGATGGTGAAATTCAAACCTTTATTCAGAACGCTCAACTCAGAGTGGTTCATCTCGTGTGAGGAGATGTTCATGACCTTCTTCGCGTCATTGTCGTTGTTAGCATTTTCCTTTTGGCTGAGCAGTTGTTTAAGTTTCGATTCTTGCCTAGAGCGAGCCGTTTTGTTCGCGTTTTCAGCTTTTAGGGATGCCAACGAGTCTACTGTTCTCCACACTTTCGGATCTAAGACATGAGCCAGTTTTAAATGGAGTTTCAGCGCGGTTTTGGACAGCAGGTCGAGCATGTACCTAAACTTCCTAATTTTGCCTCTCACTATGGAATTTTCTAGGGTGTGGAATGATGATCTGTTCCATTTGTTTCTTAACCTATGCTGAATGCACGCGAATTTTGGTAGAACGTTGTTATCTCTGCATTGTTTCAGGAAATCTAAGTCTGCTGCTCTTCTCTTTATTTTAACTCAGAGCTTTTCAAGTTCACGAACTTCATCCAAAATCTCCCTTCCGTACAGGGACGTAATCTGATCATTAAGGTTTCTGTGGTGAGAGATTTGTTTAGAAATTGTCGGAAGAACCACAGTTCTTTTGATAGCTTGTCGACGTTTACCAAGAATGAGGCCTTGGCGTAGCAACATGTTGAAGTAGCTAGAGATAAACTTGAGGCTTTTGAGGCAGAGTTACCTAGATCAGAGTGACCTGGGATGAGTCATAGGTGAGTGTTGGGAGATTTTTGGCCCTTGACCAAGTTTTGGATATCCTTGGTCAGGTTTGACCTCTTTTTGGGACTTCGACTAGATGGTCGAAGGTGAAGCGCAAGTCAAAGCAGAGATCGAGGGATCACGACCCCTTTTTAGGGCATTTTTTGGGTTTTGGGATTATGTAACGGTATGGGGATGTCGACCAATGGGTTTACCCATGCTTAGGCCCATTTTGTAATGTATAAATAGATAATCTAGGTGATGTAAGATATAGTCGATGGTTAAGTGTTATGCTAAGTGCAAGTGATGTAATAGTTGGATCTATGTGATTAAGTTGGATTTGTGCATACTGTGTGCATGATAACTTGCAGAGCTAAGTGAAAGTGACTGTAAATAGGCTTTGTGTTGTAACCTAGCTCGAGGAAGGAGGATCTAGCGAGGTGCACGCAGATCTCCTGTCCTATGCAGAGTGGGTTTTGAGGCTTTGTGCATGTAAGGAGATTGACAGAAGATAATAAAGAAGAGGAAGAGCTGGTGGACATAGCCCCACACTGGGGTGAACCACATATATCCTGTGTTATGGTTTCTTTGTGCATTCTTCTTATTGTCTTGTGTATATAATGTAAGATTAGTGCAGTAATGAATGTTTAGATGAAGCTAGTATGGTAGATTAGTGCTTGAATGATATGAATAACTACCAGATATGATCTTTTTCCATGTGCTAAGTGCTTAGATGTGTTAGATCTAGTAGAATACTGCATTGTTATGTAATTAGGGTTTGCATCTGCGATGTGAATAAGGGTTAATTACTGATGAATGTTAATTGCTAAGTTCTTTGTTAAGTGGTATAATCACAGATCTGTGTCCCAGCTAGGCTGCAGACATTTGATTCCTGCAACCACCCCTACCTCTACCTTGGGTGAGACTTCATATGCTTTGCAAGTGTTGCCGAAAGGGCCAGTAGTTAGGGTTTTGTTGGTGTGTTTTTGAAGCGTTGAACCCTGGGTCTACCCCTGTGCCAAAAACACTATATGGACCACCCTCCATCATGAAAGGGACCTGACAGTACCATATTTCACCAATATTTTCCATACCCTATGCACCAAATTGGGTATCAAAGACTCGAGGCGTCATTTGGTGCTCAAATACTGTGGTTTTTTTCATATATACATTCAAACAAAAATGGATTTCCTGGATATTGCCTCATTGGGCATGACTTATAGATACGTTGTCAAGATTAAGAAAAAAATTAAGCATAAACAATGAGAGTTTGGATCTTCAAATCCCTCACATCCAAAGCAGGGAAAAGCCATCCCCAACCCACACAACAAGGGACCAAGTCGAGATGGTCACCCTCAAGACAACTAGTCCAAGACGCAACACAAGAAGGGCAATGAGAAGACAAAGAAGGACACGATAAAATGTTGTGAGTACCATAAAAGTCCTTGGCACAACGTCGAATAATGTCACTCCAAGAAGTCCCTCGTGGTCGAGCTAAAGGCTTCTAAGTCATAGGTCAATTATGATTATGAGTCAAATATGGAAGGAGGGAAGTAGATTATCAATGTTGAACCCAGTGCCACTATTGCTACCACCAAAGTATGCCAAGCAAACCAGAAGAACCAGAGGAAGGGGAACACCTTTTTCACTCGCAAATGTGGGTCAAGGGTGATCCAATTCATTTCATTGTTGACAACAGTAGTCAGAAGAACCTGATTTCAGCAGAGGTTTTCAAGCGGTTGGACCTGCCAACAACACCACACCCGCATCCCTACACTATCAGTTGTCTTCACCAAGGAAGAGATATTCGTGTCAGCCAACAATGTCGTTTTCCCTATGACATCAATCCTTTCAAAGATGAGGTATTGTTTGATATTTATCCCCTTGAAGTTTGTGATGTTATTTTAGGATGAACATATTTGTGTAAGCTTCATGTGGTGTATGATTCTAGACCCCGCAGTGTTATTATTACTTTGGGTAGACAATTGTACAATATCCCATAGGTAGCACTGCCTACTGTTATTTCTTTAATCTCTGCTAAGCAATGTAGTAAGGTCATTTCACAGACCAGGAAGCTCATCTTATTTTTGATCCATTATCACATTAAGAAGAAGGTCGTCACCACATCTATGGCCTCTACACAATGCCTCTCTTTGTAGAAGAAGTAAGTGGATGGGATCGTGGAAGAATATGGAGACATCTTCGCCTCGCCTATAGGGGTACTGACACACTGCCAAGTCAAGCATCCAATTGATCTGACCCCCGACACACCTCTACCTAATGGACCAATATATCGACGCTCACTAATGGAGAGTGAACAAATCAGGCATCATATCCAAGAGATTCTTCAAAAGGGGCACATCTGGACCAACTCCTGACCTTGTGGAAGCTCGATTGTACTGGCGCAGAAGAAGGACGAGACTTGGTGACTCTGCATTGATTACAAATCCTTAAACAAAATCACAGTCACGAACCGCTACCCCATTCCAGGGTTGATGACCTTCTTGACCAACTCAAAGGGAAAATTTCTTTAACAATATTGACCTAAATTCTCAGTACCACTAGGTTCCCATCGAACCAACTGATATATGGAATACAAACTTCAAGTCTAAAGAAGGTCTCTACGAATGGCTAGTCATGCCCTTTGGCTTAACAAATGAACCAACCAATTTCATGAGGTTGATGGATGATGTATTGATACCCTTCACCAACTCCTTTGTGGTAGTATATTTGGATGAAATACTCATCTTCAACAAAATTTGGGAGGAGCAAATGCGACATATTCAACAGGTTTTGGGCACTCTGCGGTAGCACAAGCTTTATGCCAACTTGGAAAAATGATCTTTTCGAATGAACAAGGTCCAATACTTGGGATACATTGTTGATGAGCATGGGGTACATGTTTATCCAGCTAATATCCAAGTCATCCGTGACTGGCCAACCCCGACCATACTAACGGAGCTTTGGAGATTTTTGGGACTAGCCAAATTCTCTAGACGGTTCGTGTTGGGATTGTCCCATATTGCATGGGCCCTCAGCTAAGTGACCAAGGATGGTGGTAGGGCCAAGTTCATGTGGGGGAAGGATAAAAAACTAGCATTAGATGATCTGACACATCGCTTGTGTTGAACTCTAGTAATCTCCTTTCCCGATCTGCAGTAACCATTCAATATTGAGACGGATGCCTCTGGCTATGTCGTGGGTGACATTCTCACTCAACATGGGAATCTAGTGGCATACCATAGTGAGACACTCTCCGATACTGTCCGGAAATACCCAACCTATGATAAGGAAATGTATTCCATTGTACAAGCATGTCGTCAATGGAAACATTACATTCTGGGGAAAGAGATGATCGTACACACTGATCACAAGCCTCTACAGTTCATACAGACATAGGGGAAATTGCAGAATGACCACCATCATAAGTGGTCTACCTACCTGAAATAGTTCCATCTCAACATCAAGTATAAGACAGGTATCTCCAATCGTGTCACTAACTGCCTTAGTCAACCTCCCATGGCTGCACTCACCACTGTGCTCCATTCCTGTGGACATGAAACATCTGAGTGGCCCCAAATTTATAATCAAGATCCAGACTTCACCACCACATATCATCTTGTGGGTACGACCTCTTATGCCACCTGGGCCATCTCTGGGTTCCTACAAGCGAGCGTGCAAAGATGATTTGCGAATCCCACTACAGTAGAGTGGCAGGACATTTTGGCATAGAGAAAATTATGGTCATTCTTCAGAAACATTTTTATTGGACAAAACTTTGACAGGACGTCAACAAGTATATCATATATTGCACTTCCTATGCCATTTCCAATCCAGACATCAATAATTAAGGCTTATACACCCCTCTTCCTATTCCTGAGAAGCCTTGGGAATCCATATCAATGGATTACATGTCTGGCTTGTCATCCACCAAGCAAGGAAATGATTGTGTGTTTGTGGTCGTTGATCGATTTTCAAAGATGGCCATACTCACAGCCTGTAAGAAGAATGTGACAGTGGAAGATACTACTAAGCTATTCTTCGAACGAGTGTGGCTCCACTTTGGGATACCATAGACCATCATCTTCAACCGAGACAACAGGTTCCTCAACACCTTTTGGTCGAGTATCTAGTCTCTGTTGGACACCAAGCTCACAAAATTGATTGCTTTCTTCCCCCAAATCAATGGCCAAACAGAGGTTATCAATTAGATGATATTTCACATCCTGTGCATGTACAATTCTAAGAATCCACATACATGGGATGAGAGTCTCCCATATGTCCAACAGAGTTACAACAGGGCTCTCCATAGTTCCACCGGCCATAGCCCATTTTAGGTGGGTCTGGGATTCCAACCCTTGGGACCCATTGATGTTGCACTTCCTCTTGCCACCGCACAGACATAATCTTCCCCTGATTAGTTTGCGATCGAAAAAGCCACCAGATTCATTGAGCAGATTCATCACATCCACCAAGAGGTCCAGGAGATTTTGCAGAAATCCAATGCTAAGTACAAGCAGCGCTATGATCAACATAGGGTACCACACCAGTTTCATTTTGGAAACAAAGTCTAGTTACATTTGTATAAGGAGCGTCTCATTGGGCCCCATCGAAAGCTTCACCCACTTCTTTATGGGCCTTACACTATCACCAAGATTGTGGGTAGCAATGATTTTTAGCTCAACACTCCACCCTTCCTTGGTCTGCATCCAATATTCCATGTGGACCTCCTTCATCCATATTTTCCCCCATTATTGGACACCTCTGAGATCGTAGAAAAGCTGACACCCATAGAGCTCAACCTTGAATTCATGGAACAAGCATCCACTGATCAGATAGTGGACACATAGGTCAAGGGCACTTGCCAACACCGGATACATATTTATCGGGTTATCAAGGTAGGGAAACTCCTACACCAAGGAAAGTGGCTCACCGAGGGCCAAATCCAGTAGAAGTTTCCTCACCTGATGGGGGAACTCAATGAAATGGATACCATTGCTTCCTAAGGGGGGAGGATTGATCCAGGTGGATATCGGTGGCCACCCACCTATTCCAACTAGCTCCTTGTGTCTATTTTTTGTTCAACACGTTCTTCTATAATGATTTGTAATTGTGGGTTCTACACTTTTGGGGTTTTCTGGAGCCCCACACATCCTCTAGGTGGATGGGGTGGCCTCTCACCTAATACAACTTGCCTATTTTTTATGTTTTCATGTCAGGACATCTTGTTGTACTTCCAGGGTCGTTTTCGGGCCATAAACCTTTTTTTTTTCTCTCCATAGTCAAACTATAGACAGAGTCAAAGTTTGACAAAAGAATGTGTAGTTCTCTTAAATACCTTTCCAACAGGCTATCACGCACCTAAAATGAAGGTTGTATGCAAACGTTATGACCCTTGGAAGTCAAGGTACCAAATTACACCAACTTACCCATAGGGCCCACATGACTTTTGGTGTTTCACCTTCTAGGGTTAGGGTTTTGGATGTCTAGGGTTTTAGTATTCATGAGTAAAATAAAGAATGCCTATGGAGCCTCATTGTAATCCATTATGATCAGACAGATGCATGTATTAGCCACATCTCTTCTCAGAGATAGCTACCACCATTCAAGTAAGTGTTTTAGTTATGCAATTTTATAGTTTCATCCTATTTCATTATTTAATAGAAGATATTTTTCACTAGATAATTTTGTTATTCTTTATATCTTTGTGTTTATTGTATTCAATATGTTAATCAGTTTGTTCCACTCCTAAATCCAGATCACTTTTGGTTGTGAAGCATTTGTCCATATTGATAAAGAAAATAGAACAAATCTTGAGGAAAAATCCAAGAAGTGTACCTTTATTGGATACAATGTTAATGATTTTGGTTATTGCTTATGGGATTATGAAAATCACAAAATCATTAGGAGTATAGATGTCATATTCAATGAGAAGGTCATGTACAAAGATTAGTTGCAGGGAAAGAAACAGGAAAAAGAAAAACCAGAATACATAGTGCTTGATGAGATCACTGAAAAAGAAATTCCAAAGGTACTAGAAATTAAAAATTTACAACAAGAGCAACATGTACCTCAAACTCCTGCAGGTGTTGTTAGAACATCTACCAGCTTAAGTAGACCCCCTGAACGATACTCTCCTTCATTGCATTACTTATTTTTGATTGATTCTGGTGAACCGAAAAGTTATGAAGAGGCAATGCAGGTAGACACTAAAAAGAAGTGGAAGCAAGGAATGGAAGAGGAAATGGATTTCTTGGTAAATAACCAAACTTGGGACTTGGTTCAGTTACACCTACAGGAAAAAGATCATTGCAAAATAAATGGGTTTACAGGTTGAAGGAAGAAGATGGAGGAAAAAAGTGACACAAAGATAGACTTGTTGTAAAGGGGTTTGCACAAAAGAAAGGTATAGATTTTGATGAAATATTTTCTCATGTTGTTAAGATGAATTCAATTAGGACTATTTTAATTCTTGTGCCAGTATAATATTTTCATCTTGAACAATTAGATATAAAAACAAATTTTCTCCATGGAGATTTGGATGAAGATATTTATATGCAGCAGCCATAGGGGTATGAGGTCAAAGGGAAGGAAAATTTGGCATGTAGGTTGAAGAAGATCTTGTATGGCATAAAGAAATCTCCAAGGCAGTGGTATTTTAAGTTTGGCATGTTTATGATATAACAAGGTTATAGTAGATGTCATTCTAATCACTGTGTTTATTTTAAAAGGATAGAAAATGTAAGCTATATTATCTTTCCATTGTATGTAGATGACATTCTTGTTGCAGGGTCTAATATGTAGGATATAAATATGCTCAGGAAGAAATTATCTAATTCAATTGCGATGAAGGATTTGGGTGCTGCAAATAAAATCCTTGGTATGAGAATAACAAGAGATAGGAAAAATAAAAAAATTGACATTGTCTCAAGGTGAGTACATAGAGAAGGTTTTGGAGACGTTTAGAATGCAGAATAAAAAACCAGTTAGTACAAATTTGGCCAGACATTTCAAATTAACCAAGGAAATGTGTCCCAAGACACATGAGGAGATAGAATACATGTCCAGGGTCTGTTATTCATCAGTAGTTGGTAGCTTGATGTATGTGATGGTTTGTACATGATCATATATTTCACATGCAGTGGGAGTTGTGAGCAGGTATATAAACAATCTAGGTAAAGAACATTGGGAGGAAGTAAAGTGGATTCTCAGGTATTTGAGAAGTACTTCTACTCATGCATTATGTTTTGGAGGTTCATAAACTGTTCTACAGAGATATGTTGATTAGATATGACATGTGATAAAGATAGAAGGAGGATCACCACAGGGTATGTTTTTATTGTAGATGGAACAACAGTAAGTTGGATTTAAAAACTACAAAAGGTTGTTGCACTTTCAACAAGAGAGGTAGAGTATGTTTCTTCTACAAAGGGTAGTAAAGAAATGTTTTGGTTACAGAGGTTTATGGAGGAATTGGGAAAGAAGCAAGAGAATAACATGTTGTACTGTGATAGTTTGAGTTGCATTCATCTTGCAAAGAAATCATCCTTCCATTCGAATACTAAGAATATACAACTCATGTCCCATTTCATATGATATGTCTTGGAAGATGGACATTTGAAGTTGGAAAAGATACATACTAGCCACAATCCTACAAACATGTTAACAAAGGGAGTAACTAGGGAGAAACTGAGAACCTTATTACTTTCAAATGGTATTCAAGCATGAAGGTGAAGATGAAAAATTTTCCACGTCTGAGGTGGATTATAGTCCAATAGGTACAACAACAATGAATTTATTGTGATCAGTCTCCAAGTGGGATATTGTTGGTTGCGGAGCCCGATTATCTTCCTATTTCATAGGTCTTTGTTTTTAGCCGTGTTTATACCCCATGGCAACTCTACAACCTGGAATATTGTACACCCCTCCATGCGGGGTTGTTGTAGGGGGGGATTTCCCCCCCTATGGGGTCCTAGGGAAAGCGGGTCCTCATTGGGGGTTCGAGGGTGAAGCCCCCGAAGGAAAAATTCCCTTGTAAATGTATATTGTAATTTCATATTAAATCTGGAGCATTCATTCTAAGGTTGCAGATCTAACGGTAGAAGTTATGTTAGGGATTTTTTCCCTAGAATAAAACCCTATTTTATGAGGGCATTTAATTGCAACTATGTATCATTGTGAATATTGTATTCTGAGAGAGGAGACTGTGAGAGAAAGAAGAGGAATTTACAATGGGTGTGTTTTAGGTTCTATCCATTCATTTGTTGGATAATAAAAATGAAGGACATGGCAATTTCTCTGGTGGACATAGCCCACACTAAGTGAACCATGTAAATCTGTGTCTCTATTGTATTGTGCATCTTTTTTGTTTTATTTCCACATTTGTTTTTATTTTATTTCTCCGTGATCCTGTTTTATAATAGAACCCCACCATACCAATACTCTACTAGATTTGAATTATTTAGACCCAGAACAGTCCTCTGACCTAGAAAAGTAAATTACCAATCAAGTTGGTAGTTGGGAAGTCCTCCTCAAGAGTCAATGAGGAGATGGGAAGAGTACTCATCTAGAAAAACTTCTTGACTTGACCACGAAATGGGGATTTGGACCCATGAAATCTTGTTGAGGAAGGAAAGAAAATAGAGGAAATTTGTGGGAAGAAGAAGAGAGGAAAGAAGATGAGTTTGGTGACCATTTTCCGAGGAGGGAGAGCATGTGAAGTTCTCTAGTTCTGAAAAGAACTCAGAAACAAATATGTTATGGGCACAAGAATTTTTTGGGCAACATTTTCAGTCCAAGCTGATAAGCGGGGTTGCAAAGAAGATGAGTGATTGAAGAAGCACTTCTTGTAGAGACCCTTTCTTGGTGGAGATAAAACCAATTTGTCAAGTTCCTGTGGGAGCAGGAGAGTGATCTTCGTTCCTAGTTGTTGTTTAACAAGAGGAATAGTCTCTCTTTGAGCATCATGATCTAGCTAGGGGGAGGCAAGTGGTAACTCCATCCAGGAGTTGCTATGTTTACGGTTGGGAGGAAAAGGGAACCCCTTTTAGTAGTTGCATCACTATATGGTTTCTAGATAAGTATATTTGGTTAAATATCGGTAGTTTTTAGATCAGAGAAAACTTTATAATATGTTTCATAACTATGTAAGTTTAATTTCTGACAAAAGTGACTTGAGAAATCTAAGTAAAATAAAGAAAATGACTTAGATGAATCTCATTTGATTTAATTCCTTATCTCTTGATTATATGTGTGTTAAAATAATATTTCTGGGAGTGGATGTTGTGGTTGACTGTGTTGTTCAGTTTAATCCATGATTTGAAAATGATGACTAAACAGTTAAAAATATCTATAACACATATGGAAAAAAAAGAGAGTGATTTTTCTACATAATAGTGCTCTATTTTAATATGTCCTCTAAACCTATCCCAGAAAAATTAGAGGATATCAAATCTATGTGGAGTTTAGGAAATAATCCCAAATATGGGAAAACGTTAAAATTCCTTATAAATGATTATTGAGGAAAAATAATTAGAATATAAACATGAAATTTTCCTAATAAAATACAAAAGTTCTAAAATTTTTGTTTGGGGCATAAATAAACATTTATGGGAAGAATACCCTTAAATTTTGGTGGGAAGTAAATCCTGGTAGAAATACGGAATTTTACTATGGACGTAAATCTTTGTCTTAAGACCAATTTCCTTAAATTTAGTAAGAGTAGTAAAGAACAATAATAATGAAGCAAAATTTACTCATTTACCCACAAGAAGGGAGAGATTATAATTCTATTTTTAATTTCCCTTTATTTTATATTTCTCCTTTTCTTATTTTCCTGTAAGAGAAAATAATTTCATTTAAATTCTCCAGGTAATATAAGCTTGCACGGATATAGAAATATATATACATATATGTCTATATACATATTATTATTATTATTATTATTTTATTCTGAAAATGGAGATTAAAGTTCTTGGGGCATAAAAGACCTGAGACCAAAGAGAATATAATAATTATCATTATTTTAATGTCAAACACACCAAAGAATAAATGGTGATCAAATGCTTTAACCATATTGTGGTCTTCAGAACTCCAGGAGTTCGGAGCTCTGGGGCTCTGGTATGTTTTGGTGATGGGATTCCACGAGCCAAAGTCGTTAAATTCTCAAACCCTTTCCTTCCCTACGTAAGGTTGTAAAGGTAAGAAATACAATTAATTAAATTATTGTATTTAATGTGATCAATTAACATAATTCAATATAATATACCATTAATACAATATGTATTATATTATAATCCAAAATATTTCATTTCATTTAAACCAAAATGTAATTACAAGTGGGTCCCCTTCGAGACTCCGGAACTCTGAAACTCTGGGTTAATTAAGAATGAAGAGTTGCATGGAAGAGCCGAAGGAGATTGACCCGGAGAACACTCTCTCTCTTTTCAATTATTAAATATAATATTGGAGAATTTAAAACATGGGCATAATTTTTTAGGATTATAATATATTATATTATATTACTTTAAGGTTTATTAAAATTGTTACACATGAATGAAGCAAACTCTTTTTAAATATTAAATAATGTAGAAAGGTGTATAAGTGGGGCCACTTCGGGGATTCGAGACTCTGAGATATTGGAGTATAAAGAATGTGGTGGAGAGTCGAAGGGGTTGACCCAAATCTCTCTCTCTCTCTCTCTCTCTCTCTCTCTCTCTCTCTCTCTCTCAATTTAAATATTAAATATAATATTGGAGACCTTATAAACCTAGGCGTAGTTTCCAAAAAGGTGTAATATAATACATATATTTTAAATGAGTTACTATAAAGTACAAAACCTCTTTTCTTTTTTAATTTTATATTTAATGTGAAATCACGTGAAGTGTGGACACTTCAGGATTTCGGGACTTTGGAGCTCCGAGAATTCTGGACTCCGAGACTCTGAGATGTTTGGGGTATAGAATGAAAAAGAAATGAACTCTCAAAGAGCTAAACCTACCCTTTCCCACTCCAATGGTTGCACAAATATCGATATAAAAATTTTAAGTGATTAATTACATTATAAATTAATATAAATAATTGTATTTTCAACACTTTACAATATGAGTGGGACCCTCTTAGAAACTCTAGAAATCAAGAGATTTGGGTTCATAAAAGCACGATGAGGAATTTCTTCAAAGTATGGAGGCTTGGGTATTGATAGATATTAATAATCCTAAGTGCTCCTTTTCTATGTTTAATTATATTATAATATAATTGATAAAAGACTAAGTTTGTGATATTAAATATCAAATTGAATATAGTTAATCATTTTCCCGAGTATATGTGTGTGTGTGTGTGTGTGTGTGTGTATGTTAAATTACTTGAAAATTCAGTATGGAGTTGCATGGCAGGGAGGGATTGAATTATATACCTTAATTAAGGTTAATCAACTTAAGTATATTATGGAGAAATTAACCTAATTGTGTCATGATATAATTATAGGGGAGAAAGTAAAACCTCAATAACTACTAGACCAAGAGTATTAGGCTAAGAAACAATTAATTACTAGATAATTAGTTTGTGGAGAATAATTATCCTTAATGAGTTTTAAGTAATTAATTACCAAATAATGGTATTCTACAAAATATTGATTAAGTATTTAAATTGGACTATAGGATAGGGACAAATGTGATCCTCTAGTCGAGCAAGCCTAAGTGCCCTACGGTGACATGAAGAATTGATGTTGACTAAGAACATTAGTGTGATGACACATGTTAATCTTCAATGGGTTGACGAGTTGAGTGATGTCCAGTAGGATTGGTGAACCTTAGGTGTCGAATGAATCCTAACCGTAGTTTGAGAGATATGGCATGCATCGAGACTGTTCATTGAGAGAAAGGGAATATTCCTCGATACCATATTCGTCGGAGGTAAGAGAAAAATTTATACCCCATCCCTTAAAAAGGTACTTAGGGGTTGGGTGTGTGACAGAGTGGTATTAGAGCGGAAAAGAACACTTGGCCTACCTGGGCTCATGAACGAGTCGCATAAAATTTTATTAGAAAAATTTTAATAGGTAACACCCTATCTTACCTCATTCATAAGGAACTTATTTAAGACACTAATGAAGAGAGGAACATAACCTTTTTTTGTTGTTATATGCTCAAACAAAAAAACTGAATTGTGTGTTGCTAGTGTTCCAAATAATGAAGTTGACTTCACCTTATAAATTGCATGTGATGTTTATAAACTAGTAGACAATTAACTAACATAAAATATTTTATCGACACTCAAATAATCAGTGGACATCAAGGAAAACTACAATGCAAAAAATGGTGACATGCCATGAGTTGGGGGAAAGATCCCACAATAGAGAAGAAAAATATGATGAGAGGAGGGCGGTGGAAACCCCTTTGGATTTGGCTAAAACTGTAAGAATCCTGATGGAATAATTATAGAGTTGTAAGGATGACAATGAAAGGATGATAAAAGAAAAAGAAAAACAAACTGAAATTAATGCAGTCCTACTGCAAAGCCTATAAGATATACAAAGGAAGTTGCAACATGGGCCATCAGCCAGTAACGTGGATAGACATCATACTAAGAAAACCCAAAGTTCACCTGATATAGAAAAGCATAGTCTTGAAAGTAGCCACACAAGGAGGATCACCTCAAATAAGGCCCAACATGGAGCCAAGATACATTCAACGAAAGAATCCTCTAGTGAGGAAACTGACAACTCAAAGGAATTGTGTAGTAGTAAGACTAGTTCACATTCCAAGAGGAGAAGGAAGAAGAGGAAACATTCCAAGAGCCATGACCCTGAATATTTTAAGAAATTCAAACCATCCACTTTTGATGGAGAAATTAAAAAGGGGGAAGAAGCAGAAGTTTGACTACTTGGATTGAAGAAGTACTTCAAAGTCCATGACTACGCCGAAAACTTAAAGGCACGAATAGCCATTTTCAACTTGAATGGAAAGGCCTCCATTTGGTGGGAGGACCTTAGGAATGTTAAAGGAATCCATGAGAAGGAATTTTCATGGAAACAATTTGAGAAATACTTCAAGAAGAAGTATCTATCTAAAAAATACTATGATGGAAAGACCAAGGAGTTCTATGAACTCAAGCTAGGACAACTCACAATAGATGGATATATCAACAAATTTCTTCAGTTTGTGAGGTATGTTCCCTGCATAAAGTATGAAAAGGTAAATATGAAATGGTTTATTAGTGGACTGCCTCAGTTCTTTTGGGACAAAATTGAGTTTCATGAACCTAATAATTTAGAAGACAATATTCAAAAGGCAAGGTATTGCTATGAGAAATTCAAGAATAAGGTAGAACCTCCTAAGGATTGGAAGAAGAAAAGTAAATTGGGATTCAAGAATAAGGGGTTTAAATCCTCAAGATTTAAGAATCATGGGAAAATTTCTAAGATGAGCCTTCCTACTAAAAGTGTGTATCAACAAAATTTTCCATCTCAGAGTGGTAATAAACCCTTTGGATCAGCCCCAGGTGAGACTGATAATACAAAGAGAGAACCATTGAAATGTTGGGATTGTGGAGAAGAACATATGCTAAGAGATTTCCCATATAGATGACAGGAAAATCGAAGAGTCTACAACATCCAGGAGGCTGCCATAGTCAATGATGTGGCTAGGAGGATGCCACAAATTCATGCAGCCTTGGATAATAGACAAGCTAACCACCAAGATTAAGTGGTGGAGATGGAAGGCGTGATTTCCAACCATACAATTTCTATTTTATTGACCTTGGTTATAATATGAGTTATGTTTCCCCTCAAAATGATGATAAATGTAAATTCTAGCAAGTAAAAAATGCTAAGTCGTGGTTGGTATAACTAGCCACTGGAACAAAAATAAAGGTAACATAGGTCATACCAACATGCCAATTCATTATGAATGAATTGTCCACCTAAAAAACCCTAAACATGCTCCATTTAGGATATTATGACCTGTTGATTGGAATGGACTGGACGGTTGCCCATAAAACCAATTTGGATTCTTACAATAAAACTTTGGAGTGTGAATTTGAAGAAGGAAAAAAAATAATCCTATAAGGAATTCAAAAGCCTATCTCAGTGAGACAAATATCAATCCTTCAAGTGAAGAAGTATTGTAGAAAAGGATGTCCTTTGTATGCAATACAACTGTTGAACTCTATTGAGGACAATAAACCAAGCCTAGAGGGCCATCCTATATTAAGAGAGTATAAAGAATTATTTCCAGAAGAGGTACCAGGTCTACCTCCAAGAAGAGATATTGAATTTTCAATAGAACTTGGACCCGGAGAGGTGCCAATGTCTAGAGCACCCTATAGAATGAGTACACCGCAGCTAGTTGAGATCAAAATTTATCTAAAGGAAATGTTGGACAAAGGTTACATTCACCCTAGTGTGTATCATTGGGAAGCACGAGATCTGTTTGTGAAAAATAAGGATGACAGACTCAGTTTTTGCATAGAATATAGACAACTCAATCAGATGACCATTAAAAATAAGTATCCCTTGCTAAGGATTGATGACTTGTTTGACCAATTAAGGGGTGCTAAAATTTTCTCCAAGATTAACTTGAGGTCTATATACCATCAAGTCTAAATTAAGGATGAATACATCCACAAAATAAACTTTAGGACAATATATGGGCACTATAAATTTGTGGTGGTGCCATTTGGGCTTACCAATGCACCAACCACTTTTATGTGCTTAATGAATAATGTACTCACTAAGTTCTTAGACATATTTGTGTTGTTTTTCGTTGATGATATCCTAATGTGTTATAAGAGTAGGGAATATGATAAAGAGCATCTCAATTTAGTGCTTCAAATGATAATAGAACATTAGCTCTATGCAAAGTTTAGTAAGTGTGACTTCATCGAAAAAAAAGTCGATTACTTAGGCCATGTTATCTATAAAGAAGGAGTGGCAGTTTATCCTAAAAAGATCAAACCCATTATGGATTGGAATACCCCAAAATATGTATTTGATATTAGATCCTTTATGGGCCTAGCAGGATACTATATAAGGTTCATAAGGGTATTTTCCAATATTGGTTTACCAATCATGACCCTTCGGAAAAAGGGACTTAAATTCATTTGGACATCAAAATGTGAAGAGATATTCCAAAAGATAAAATACCTTCTAACCAATGCACCTTTGTTGAATATTGCAGACCCAAACAAGGATTTCCTTGTATGTACAGATTCCTACAAGGAAGGGCTCGGAGGAGTCCTTATGCAATAAGGGCATGTGATTTTCTACGAATGTAGAAAATTGAATGAGCATGAAATAATTATGTGACCCATGATTTGGAATTGGATTCCATAGAACATGCTTTAAAAATGTGGAGGCATTACCTCCTAGGTAGAATATTTGTACTTATGACATACCATAGTGAGATGAGATATTTGTTTGATAAACCAAAACTCAATGCTAGACAAGTTAGGTGGATGGCTCTCCTTAGTGAGTCTGATTTTGAAATCAAACATATTAAAGGAAAATAAAATAGGGTGGTTGATTCCCTTAGTAGAAATATGAAAGTGATTCACTTGGCAGTTGTAAGCACCTGTGAATCAGAAATCAAGGAGGGAGTCAAAAGTGCACAAGAAACAAATGCATTTTTCAAGACTGTGAAATCATACCTAGAGAAAGAGCCCACAAGGCTGAAGTATGAGGGCTATCCAATGTTGAATGATGGCCTTATAAATTACAAAGGTAGGTTGTATATTCCAAATTGTGACGACTTAAAGAGTTTCATAATAGATGAAATACATAAAACACTATATACTGGTCATCCTGGTTATCAGAAAATGATCACAACTACTAGGAAACTATTTTATTGGCTCGAGTTGAAAAATGACATAGTTGATTACTTAGTTAAATGTCGAGAATGTTAAAAGGTTAAGGAAAAACACTGGCGTCTAGAAATATTGTTGCATCCCCTACCAATCCCAGAATGGAAATGAGAAACCATCTCCATGGATTTCATCACAGGGTTGCCAAAATAAACCGATCAAAATGATGTCATTATGGTAGTTCTGGACAAACTGGGCAAGGTTTCTCACTTTATTCCCATCAAATTAACTTGCAAGGAAATAGATATTGCCAGTATTTTCATGAAACAAATATTTGGAATGCATGGAATTCCTAAGGAAATTATATTAGATAGATATACACAATTTACTTCAAATTTTTGGAAATATTTGTTTGTTGGTTTTGAAACTAAATTGGTATTTAGTACAACCTATCACCCTCAAACGGATGGGAAGACAAAGAGGGTAAAACAAGTGTTAGAGGACATGTTAAGTATGCATGTGATGCATCATCCCAAGAAGTGGGATGACTAACTACCATTGATAGATTTTGCTTATAACAATGGCTATCAAGAGTCATTGAAAATGAGCCATTTTGAGGCCCTCTATGGTAGAAAATGAAATATTCCAATTAGCTGGAATAACTGAGTAGACATAATTACACTTGGACTAGATATGCTAAAATAAATGGAACAACAAGTAGTTCAAATAAAACAGAATTTGAAAGTAGCTCAGGATAGACAGAAAAGGTATACAGACAGAAAGAGAAATCCTAGAGAGTTCAAAGCAGGAGATCATGTGTATCTTTGAGTTAGGCCTAAAAATGTTCCTTGATAATGGGAACTTGTGCCAAGATGGCACCCCGATATTATGGGCCCTTTGAAATTTTGGAAAGAGTGGGACTTGTAGCATATCGACTAGCACTTCCTCCCAGAGTAAAGGAACATAATGTTTTCCATGTTTCGTTGCTAACGAAATATGTACATGATTTTAATCATATAATTGATTCATCTGTGATTCAGGTGGAACCAAAGGGAGAATTCCTGCCAAAACCACAATGCATAATAGACAGGAAATAAATCCAACTCAAGAACATAACCATTGCACAAGTCAAGGTGTAGGGGAAACACTTTGGTCTAGATGAAGTTGCATGGGAAATGGAGGATTCCATGAAACATGCATACCCATTTTTTCTTTTTGATGCACATATAGAGCACATCGACAGGTAGAACATCAAGGATGTTGGTCCTTTAATGGGGGGGATTTTAATACTCATGTTTACCCTAGCTTGTAAATATAACTATAACTTGCTAAAATACTATGGGCAGACTGAATATGTGTGGATGTTGGAATTGATGAACCTTTTTGTTATCAAAAGGCATTTTATTTATTTTTGTTACAAAATAAAATTGAAAGTGTTGCATAACTATTGAATGGGTTTGCCAAGGTAGATCATGATTTATGAGAGAGATGGTGAGGGGAACCAACAGTGGATGATATGATCCCTACTATACTAGTACTCTACTGGATTTAAATTCTTCAGGCTCAAAACAGTCCTCTGACCCAGAAAAGTGCATTACTAGTTAGGCTGGTAGTTGGGAAGTCTTGCTCAAGAGTCAATGAGTAGATGGGCAGAGTACCCATATGGAAACAATTCCTAACCTGACCATGAAATGGGGATTTGGACCCAAGAAATCTTGTTGAGGAAGGAAGGAAAAGAGAAGAAATTCATGGGAAGAATAAGAGAGGAAAGAAGATGAGTCTGGTGACCATTTTGTGAGGAGGGAGAGCATGTGCATATCTCTAGTTTTGAAGGGAACTGAGAAACAAATATGTTATGGGTAAAAGAATTTGTTGGGTAGCGTTTTCATCCCAAGTTGATGAATGAGGTTCCAGAGAAGATGAATGACTGAGGAAGCACTCATTGTAGACCCCCTTGCTTGGTGGAGAGAACATTGATCTGCCAAGTTCATGTGGGAGGAGAGTGATCTACGTCCCTGGCTATTGCTGAACAAGAGGAAGAGTCTCTCTTTGAGAATCATGATCTAGCTAGGGGGTGGTCAATGATAAATCCGTCGAGGAGTTGTTGTGCCTGTAGTTTGGAGTAAAAGTGCACCCCTTTCAGCAGTTGCATCACTATTTGGTTTCTAGATAAGTATATTTGGTTAAATCTCTGTAGTGTTTAGATCAAAGAAATTTTTATAATATGTTTTAGAACTATGTAATTTTAATTTCTGACAAAAGTGACTTGACAAATATAAGTAAAATAAAGAGAATGTCTTAGTTGAAGCTCATTTGATTTAATTCCTTATCTCTTGACTATATGTTTGTTAAAATAAGATTTCTGGGAGTGGATGTTGTGGTTGATTGTGCTATACAGTTTAATGCATGCTTGGGAAATGATGACTGAACAATTAAAAATATCTATAACACATCTGGAAGAAGAGAGAGTGATTTTTCTACGTAATAGTGCTCTATTTTAGTATTTCCTCAAATCCTATGCCAGAAAAGTTAGAGGATATCATATCTATGTGGACTTTAGGAAATAATCCGAAATATGGCAAAACATTGAAAGTCCTTATAAATGATTATTGAGGAAAAAGAATTAGAATATAAACATGAAATTTTCCTAACTGAATTAAAATACAAAAGTTCTCAAAATTCTATTTGGGGCATAAATAAACATTTATGTTAAACTTGCATTAAATCTCCTAAATTTGGGAAGGGAGAGACTATAATTATATTTTTAATTTCCAGAATGGAGAAATTTCCATGGAATATAAACTTTTATTAAATCCATTTATAAATAATGAAAATTTATATTTCTCTTTTTCTTATTTTCCCACAAGAGAATGATTTCATTTAAATTCTCTTGGTAATATAACTTTGCACGGATATAGACATATATGTCTATATACATATTATTATTATTATTATTATTTTATTCTGAAAATGGAGGTTAAATCTCCTCGAGCATGAAAGACATGAGATCGAAGAGAATATAATAATTATTATTATTTAAATGTCAAACACACGAGGGAATAAATAGTGATCGAATGCTTAACCATCTCCTGGTATTCGGAACTACGGGAGTTCGAAGCTTCAGGGCTTCAAGATGTTTGGGTGATGGGATTCCACTAGCCAAAGTCACCCAATTCTCGAACCCTTTCCTTGCTTGTGCAAGGTTGCAAAGGTAAGAAATACTATTAATTAAATTATTGTATTTAATGTGATCAATTAACATCATTCAATATAATATACCTTTAATACAATATATATTATATTATAATCCAAAATATTTCATTGTATTTAAATCACGATGTAATTATAAGGGGGTCCCCTTTGAGACTTCGGAACTCTGGGTTAATTGAGAATGAAGAGTTGTGTGGAAGAGCCGAATGAGATTGACCCATAGAACTCTCTCTCTCTTTACAATTATTGTTAGAGAAAGATTTGCCTCACCCTATGCAATCTTGCAGAGAGGGCCTTACTCCATTTCCCTATGTAGACTGACTTTCCTTGATTAATGAATCCAGAGACAAAAATAAATATTTTTCCACTTGTACGCACCTTGCAAGCTATACAACAAGCGTATACGTTGGCTGCTCCACTACAACCCACGTACATCAGAATTTGTGCCAGAAAATCAAAATTAAATGTTGGGTTTCCATGTCATGATAGAAGATCTCTGATCCTTGGCCTTCCACATATTGGAAATGTTTTGACTCGGCCCTTCAGTCGCATTTTGAAGGATATAAAGAAGCCAAATCCGAGCTATGGAAAAAGGAGAGAGAATTCAACTTTGAGAGCAAAGTTACTCTGGAGAAGTTATTACTTCAGTATTGAGTTTGCATCCCTCTATCCTTTAATTATGAACACAGTGTTCAGACCCCAAGCTCTTCCCTTATTGATGGAGAACCTCTTTGTCTCCCTTATATGATATTGCCTTTGGTGGAGGATTGAAGTGGTGGAGGCCCAGTTGGAAGGAACATGGTTTCTTGGTTCTGAACCGTGCCGACACAGAAGTCTGTAATGTTTTCACTTCTGTTGATCATTTATTAATAGAAATACTCCTTTCCCATCCAACTGTTATCTTGCAAATATATGTGTTATGATCCATGGGCATGTTTTTTTTGTATATTGATGGATTATGCTATCTAATGTGATAACTTGTTATATCATCACTATATGCTTTCTCTGCTTGTTTATTGAGAACTTATTGCAAGTATAAAGCTTTGGGTCAAAGTTCTCAACGGTGGACATCATCAAACGTTTGGATGAGGTAAGACTCTTTCTTACTTCTCTTGCACATTAGTTTATATAGCATATGCTGGAATTGAGTCGATTTCTATAGTCATACCTGTCTGTTGTGGTTCACCATATCCATAGAGAGATTTTCCTCGTAACATAATTGGCGACCATACTGGGGATGAATCTTCTTTCTTAGGGTTTGAAGTATTTTTCTCCTTAGATTGCAATCATTTCTATTGTGGTTATTGTCATATCAATGCTTGATAGCTCCTGTTCACTCTGGGTCTGAGTTTTCATCTTTTCTCCCCTTGCTCGACCTTCTTTCAAAGCATATACGCACCTTTTTTCTTGACAGTAGTGTATACACACAGGCTATCTCATTGCAAGCTGCATATATCGCTATGTTTTCTCAAACAATCATGTACACCTTTTCTCCTTGCCTGTTTGCTTGGTGTGGTATTTGTTGGGTGGGATTTGATGCTTTCTGAGCCTTCTTAGGTCTCTGTAGTGCCTGTTGAGTACCTATGGGATGACAAGAAACCCTCTTTTGGTTAAATTTTTGGGCGAAGTTTTTCTCTTCATCTTTTCATTTTTATTGTCCTTATACATTGGGTTGGTTGTTTCATTGCTTGATCTCCTGCTTGATTTATCTCTCTTTTATACACAGTAGGGATATATATCAAGTTACTTTTCAGTCCATGCATTTTCAGTTTCGATATATTGAAAATACAAAAAAATAGGCATTTTGCATTGCTTGGCATATTTTGTCTTTTGAATTTTTATCCTTAGCTTAGTGCATACAGTGAAAGATTGCATTTTTTACTTCTGAATCGCAGAGTTGAATTTGAAAATCGCATCGTTTTTAGGAGCATATCATACATTAAAAGTTAAAATTAGACTTTGCATTATTTTCATATTAAATTTCTTGAAAATTCATAACACCATGAGTTTCATCACCATACCTTTTTGAGTAATCACGGACATAAAATCAACGCTATAATTTAAAATTTATTAGTAACGATTTTATTTTCTAGGGTACACAAAATAGCCTAGGACTCAGTGCCTTGGAATAGGATTTTGTGAGTAAACTTATCCAAGGCAATTAAATCAACATATGTGTCTGAGTAAAGGAGTTGAGAAATCCATTGTATAATTGGTAAGATCATGAGGCTCTGCTCACACCAGAGTTAATCACGAGGTCAGACAAAGTTGGTTGAAGGGATATCCCCCGGATACTCACCTAGTGTTAGAGATATTTCTATGGATTTATTCTTATTTGGGGATCTCTCTAGTGCCCATACCTCCGTTAGAGGCAATGTTTTCAAGGTTTCAGGCTTTTCTACCCTTCCCATACGGTGATCTGGACTTACGACTGCTCACCTGTGCATCGATTATACAGTGGTTTATTAGTTGTTTGACTTAGGTATCTCATAGGTTACTTGCATGGGTTATTCTACTAGTACCTTGGATTAGATAGGGGTCGGACAAAACACAACCTTTATGGACGATTACCTCTCCAGGGGGATCTTACCGACTGGTTGATAAGCCCACAAGGGCCCCTATAACTGATTTTGTTACCTATGATAATTATCAGGGAGTCTCAGGTCCCTATTGGATGAGACATACCTTCTTTAGGGAGGGAGGCCACTCAACCACCTTACCCCGTTTACATGCATATTGGTTGTTTGACTTTTGGTGTGCTCTTTGCTTACTAGTTGGCCTTAGGATATACTTTTATATTTAGAATCTTAAGTCATCGTGGAGTTGGACCAGTCGCCCCGCCGGTCCTGTCACTTGTTACAGTTACCACAAGATTTCATGTCCTTTCCTTCTAAAAGGTGTAGAGTCATTATATGTGGTACACACACATCCACCATTTAGACTTGTGATTCTACAAGGATGAGTATTGAACCTGATCTTCAGAATTCTGGGATCCCTTTGACTCCCATACCCACTATAGTTAATGGAACACCTTCATCTCATGCAACCTCTATGGTTGTAGTTCCGGAGGCACCTATCATTACTATAGCCCAGCCTATAGTTAATGCTCATGCTACTGCCTCGAACCCCTTTGGGTCTCTTGGCCACTCACCAGGCTACAATGTTCAGTCCATCCCTATGGCTTCTAGTCCATTTTCTTATGGTATTCCTAACTTCACTTCACATTTTTCGAACTCCATCCCAACTATCGATCCTAATCCTAGAGATAGACTTGGGGACAATACACCTCCCTACACTCCTTTTTCATTTGGTGGATCTCAAATCCCTCAAATGACTCCTAATATGGAAGGTATGCCTACTTTTAACCCTGGGTCCAATCCTCCTACCTCTGGGTGGAATAATCAACCCGACAGACAAGATTCGACTCAAGTTCCATCTTACAATCCTACCTCCTTGGCGCAGATTCCGACCAATACAGTTGGAATGACAAATCCGCCTCTATCCTTCACTTTCCAACCTAAGGGAGGTCAGTTTCACTCTTTGGGAAAACCCCAACCCGGATCTAATCCGGCTGGGGGAAATTTCTATAACCCTCAATAGAACATTCCAGCTGGAATGATGCCCAACCAACCTTATATGAATCAGCCCGGAGGAGGGACTTATAATTCCAGACAAGGCCATGGTGTTTATCAGAACCCTGGATAGCCTCTGAATCCACAAGCACAATCTTTCCTGGGAGGATGGGGCTAGATGTCACAACCGCCTCTTCCTTTTCTGGCCACACTTAATCTTCCATATTTGGATAAGTTAATGAATGACCCTGTGAGTCACAATCCTGCGTGGCCCCCGGTACCCACCAAACTTCCTTCAAACATCCCAAAGTTCGAGGGTAAGAATGGAGAGGATACTGGTGACCACATCACTGCCTTTCACCTTTGGTGCTCATCAAACTCCCATAATGATGACTCTATTCATTTGATATTATTTCAACGCACCCTCATCAGAGTTATTGTGAAATGGTATATTGAGCTACCCAAGGGGGCATATGGGACTTTTAGTCAGTTGGTAATGGTATTTCTTAACCACTTCCAGTTGCCCATTCGTTATGATGTTGGCTTAGAATTGTTGTCAACTTTATGCCAGGATACTACCACTCATATCTTGGACGATATCCAGAAGTGGCATAGAAGGAAGAGGTTGATTAAGACCCATATACCCTCGACCTTTCTTTTAGAATGGTTTCTTAATTCTTTGTACGCTCCTATCTTGAAGGATGTTGCTAGTTTCGGGGTTACCACTGAGGAGGAAGAGATCTTTAGGGCCTAGCAGTTATATTTGATTTATGCTCAGTTTGGGATGTTATACCATCTTCTTTCTGACGCACCATGGTCTACTTACGACCCTAAGAAAAATCTCGGACCTCATGCCGATGGAATTGTAGGTTCTACTAGTGTAAATTGTGTAGACTCGGTGAAAACCAGTTGAACGAGTTGTATTTAAGCCAGTTTGCAGGAGGACCAGCCTTGTCTATGTCTTCCAATCCCACTCAGTCGGTAGATGTACACTCCGTGCAATCATCGACCAACCCAAATAGTAACCAACAACCAGGAGGGAATAAAAAGAAAGGAAGCAATAATTGTAAGGGTGGGAAAAATGGTAATAAATCCAGGGACAATAATAATAATGAGAAGACAACTAATAATTTTGGAGAGGGAAAATGAGAAAAATGTAAGGTGAAGTTTCCCTGTAAAGTTTGCACAGATGATCACCTTACCCATTTGTGCCCCAAAATTGTAGAATATGTGAGGCTTTTAGCTCAATCGTCTTTCGTGCTGACAAATCCATTCCCACATAATCAACACTTATCCTCGAGCTCCTCAAATGATGAAAATGCAGTTGGTGGAGGTCAAAACCAGCAGTCCCAAGATGGAGATTGTTTATGTATCAATATGGTCGATGCGAAAATAGATGTAGCCACTCGATCTCAAGAATATAGTTCTAAACAAAATCATTTTGGTCTAGAATCTCCTCCTCCTCCGGAGATGACTTTACAGATTGAGAAACCAGAGCCACCGCCTCATATTCCGAAAGGATTACTTAAGTACTCTACCCATAATCCAAATGCTAGAGCTGCCCAGAACTATTCTATTGTTGAGGACCTGGGCCAAACCCCTTATGCAATGTCAGCTTTGGAGGTACTCCAGACGTGTCCTTCACAAAGGAATGCCTTACTCTTTTCTCTAGGAGCTCTAGAACCCAGTGGCTCAAAGGTCATCAAGTTTGACTTCACATATGTCAAGCCTCGCTTGCCTTACAATGTGGCTTTCCAAATCCATGTGGAGTATTCCAAGTATACCATCAAACGTGTGGTTATTGATGAAGGTGTTGCTACGTGTGTGATGCCCTTGGCCTGTTGGAAATATCTCGATTCTCCGACCCTTTCCAATTCATCGAACATGTTGACTGGTTTTGATTGTCATTGCTTCTTCCCTCACGGTATTCTCCCCACCTTTCCGATCCAGTTAGGTGGGAAGATGGTAGAGGTAGAATTAGAGGTAGTATATGCGCCTCTTGACTATAACCAGTTACTAGGTCGCAATTGGACTTATGCTATGATCGAGATCGTGTCGCCCATATTCTATATCCTTTGTTTTCCTCATGAAGTGAAGATTGTGATGATCAATCAATTATCCTTTGTGTGCTCTAATCCTAATGCATCTCCTGGACAATCGATCCCCGTGATCGACGATTCTTAGCTGGAAACTGAGAATATCGGTGTCAGAATGTATTCTTCCCTTATGGGTACTTTCAACTTCTTAGCACCAAACCATCAAGTTTATTCCATGTCCAGTAGGCTCGTCTCGACTGGGAGGTCCATTCCTTTTCGCACATCTTATTTTGATGATCCATGAACCCTACCTTCACCGACTTTGTCTAGTGAAGGATAGTCACATGCTGGGATGGCCATGCCACTATCGGCAATAGAGATTGCATATCAAGTTGTTCTCGACTCTTCTATCGATCCCTATCATGTTCCCTCGTCGACGGACGAGGAGGATCTCATGTTTAGGCCCGTGTGGGCCACCTCATAGTCTTGTTCACATGATTTCCTCAATGGGAATTTTCCTTCAGACGAAGCCATCATTGAACCCATGAATGGTTCCAACAAACCTTGGGATGATATGCATCACTGCTCCTATTTTCTCCCAGATCTTGAAAGAATAAAACAAGATAGATTTCGATCTAATTTGAGTGAGATATTCGGTCACGCTGTAGTTCCACTTGATATCCACAACATTTATGCCGAAGGAAACATGGCGAGTATTTCTCCTACCGTCCAGATCGACATCTCTCGTAACCCTGGTAAGGTTGAAAATGTAAATATCTATGCAGATTGTTCGCTAGAAGAAATCCTAATCTACACCAACCCCTTCAAGGAATTTCGATACGTATTTTCTTGTTCCTATGAATATATGCCAGGGATCAGCCCTCGTATTGTCGAACATGATATTAAAACTTATCTGGATGCTAAATCTATTCGACAACATATTAGAGCTGTAAATCCTCAAAAGGCCCCTGCTATTAAGGCAGAGGTGGAGAAGCGACTTAATGTTGGCTTCATCTACCTGGTTCCCTTAACTGAATGGGTATCCAACCCCGTTCTGGTAGATAAGAAGAAAGGAACCATCCATGTATGTATGGATTTCCATGACCTAAACAAAGCATGTCTGAAAGACAATTTTCACACACCTTTCATTGATTAGATTCTCGACGAGTGTGTGGGAAGCGAAGTATTTTATTTTATGGATGCATTTTCAAGATATAATCAAATTCAAATCAAACCCGAGGATCAACACAAGACGAACATTCATTTATCCTTGGGGTACCTTTTCATACTGGAAGATGCCTTTCGGCCTTAAAAACGCTGGAGCAACCTTTCAACATGCCATGACTTTCGCTTTTCACGATCTTAAGAACTTAGTTGAAGCTTACCTTGATGATCTTACTGCTCACTCTCATAAGAGAGAAGATCACATTATTCACCTTCGAATTGTTTTTGGAAGATGTCATTATTATAGAATCCGGTTGAACCCTCACAAATGCATCTTTTGCATTAAGTCTGGTCGTCTTTTAGGTTTTCTAGTCTTTGAGACTGGGATCATGGTATATCCGCTTAAGGTTGAGGCAATACTTCAATTGCCTCCCCCGCACACAATTATACAACTTCAGGGTCTATATGGTAAAGCTAACTTTATTCGTAGGTTTATAGTGAACTATGCCACTATCACTAAAGGTTTCATGCGTCTTTTGAAGAAGGACACCCTTTTTATCTGGGATGAGTGATCCCATGAGTCCTTCGATTCTTTGAAGAAAGCTTTAGTGTCGACGCCTCTGCTAAAGCCTCCCGACTACAGTAGATATTACTTTCTTTATATCGCCATGTCCAAAGATATGATTGGTATGGTTCTGGTTCAGGAGGATGATGAGCTCCATGAGCACATCATCTACTATTTTAGTCGAACTTTACTCAGTCCTTAACTTAATTATACTCCCATTGAAAATCTAGCTTTGGATGTCGTTCACGCAGTCCAACTTATACATAATTATATATTACTTTCTAAGACTACGGTGGTTGCTGACGTCAATACATTTCAATACGTCCTTACCCGATGTATCATAGGGGGGAAATATAATAAATGGATTGTCATTTTACATGGGTTTGATCTCAATTTTGCTTCTGTGAAATCCAAGAAATCCCTATTCTTTGGAGAACTAATATCCAATTTTCCACGATTAGATGAGGATGTTATCCATGTTGATTCGTTTGCGGATGAACACATTTTTATTGTCTCTTCGTCTAACCCCTAGTATGGAGACATCACACTCTATCTTCAGACCTTGAATTTCCCTCACCATCTCTCACGAGATGACCGACGACGTATAAGCTACCAAGCTAAGAAATATACTATCGTCAATGATACTTTGTATCTTCGAGGAATAGACAATATCTTGCGTCATTTTTTAACTCAAGGAGAAGTTGAGTATGTTTTGAAGGATTGCCACAATGGGGCTTGTGGTGGTCATCTATCCAGGCTTGCAACAACTGAAATTTTTTTGTGAGCCAGTTATTTCTGGCCTACTATCTTTAAGGATTTTATTGAAGCAGTTAAGAAGTGTCACCCTTGCCAGGTGTTCACTCGGAAAATGCACTCACATCTAGCCCCTCTTCATCCAGTCATTATTGTCGGTCCCTTCACCATGTGGGGGGTGGACTTTGTCGATTGCAACCCAACTTCGGCTGGCGGGCTTCAACACATTATCGTGGCCATCGACTACTTTACTAAGTGGGTTGAGGCCATGCCTACAATTAACTCTGATGGGAATACTGCAACCTTCTTCGTATTCAATCATATTATCACCCAGTTCTGTATCTTGAGTGATATTGTCACTAACCATGGAAGTCACTTTTAGAATGAGATGATGGAAGAACTAGCAGCTAAGATAGGGTTTAAACATGGTCATTCTTCTCCTTATTATCCCCAGGAAAATGGGCAAGTAGAGGCCGTCAACAAGTCTCTCAAGACCATTTTGAAAAAAACTGTCAGTTAGAGTAAATTTGACTGGCACATCATTCTATATCCTACACTCTGGGCATACCGAACCTCGGTCAAGACTGTCATCGGATTTTCCCCTTTCCTGTTAGTACACGGTGTGGATTCAATATTACCCATTGAATGCAAAATCCCTTCTCTTAAGTTGGTAATCACACTCCTACCTGAAATTTCTGATCTCGATCGATGCCTTGTATAACTAGAGATTTTTTATGAGTAGCGTTGGGATGCCTCTACGGCTATCGAGGCAAACAAATGACGTGTTAAGGTCTAGTATGATAAGTTTGTCTGTCCTCAGTTGTACGAAAAGAGGGTGACTTGGTCCTCTTGTATGATCAAGCCAAAGAATCATTGGAGGCAGGCAATTTTAAACCCATGTGGCACGATCCTTATATCGTGCGATGTGTTTTAGAAAAAGGGGCCTATGAGTTAGAAGATTACAAAGGGAATAAGTTGGTTGATCCCATAAATGGGCTTTACCTGAAAATATACTACGCTTGAGCCCCAGGCTTGAGAAAAACTCTTTGTATACTAATGTAATTTAGTATATATATCTCCTTTATTTTTGGTCTTCGTGTTACTTATCAAGTTTTCACTTGGTTGACAGACATCAATGGAGTCATCAGTCTACTTAAGATTCGCAGACGGGGCCACTCGTCACACATGGAACCTGGCTTTTGTTGCTTGGGTGGTTTATTCACCCGAGGGTCTACTAGTGTCTTTAGGAGGCGTATGCCTAGGGACATCCATGAATAATGTGGCCGAATATAGCGTCGTTATAGAACTTTTACGCGATGTTATCTCACATGGAATTTGTTCATTAGAAGTTCACCTAGATTCCTAGTTAGTAGTACGTCAGTTGAACGATCGTTACCGCATGTGTGATCCTACTTTACTCTGACGATTCCTACGGGTACATCTTTTAGAACGATAATTTTATTTTATTACATATTATCATATTCCTAGGAGTTCTAATCATATATCTGATGCTTGTGCTAACTTTGTTTTAGATTGGCACTTGTCACCTAATTAAAAGCAAAGAAAACCATCCAATCATTGTACATATTGTAAATATAAGTAAATACGAAGATCCTTTTTTATATATTTCAAAAAATATGGTGTTTATAGTACAAAATGGGGCTCACACCCTCAATACATATATATTCGATATTACAATATCCCATTACATCTATGCCTATGGCGCCAGATGTGTATCATGGTAGAAAACCACAACATTTGCAAGATGTTGAAAGAGTCATACCCATGCCTTGGGTACACCAACCACTTGTCACTGCATGGCCTCAGGAAGATCCTCTACCTGGACCATTGGTATCTTGTGAGTCAGACGCGACAGTTTGCGCTACATGTTTTGTAAGACCCTCTCGGCCTCTCCTCTCACCACTTCGTCTCCCCAGTTCCTTCGTCAATCTCGAGGGAGACCCTCTGACCGTCGTGGACCCATGTTTGTGGCACACAAATGTCTAGTCAATACTTAAGCACCATCCAAAAGTATGTTTTTCCTAATTATACAAAAATACGAAAAAAAATCAAATGTGTAAAAACGTTTTGACATACCTATGTCACCGTAGGTGGACCCTGGTGGAAGTGGCATGTCTAGATCTCCTCTAAATTTGATCCCCTCATATGGATATTCATCCAGAGCGATGACTTGTCGGTGCCACCAGTAGAAAAAGTCCTCGTTGTAGGGTGTCGACACCCTACCCCCTCCCTGCTGCCTCATCACCTCGGTCCACCATTCCATGGATGGATCTCAAGGTCCTCTCGAGAGAATCTCAAACCTAGGTCCCAAAATTGGAACCTGCTTGAAAAATAAACTGCACAAGATGGATGCAAACCCAAAATTTATTTTACCCCCATGTTTACACTCCATCAACTGGCTCTTCATATTGGCCAGTAGTGAGGTACACCAATCATACACTATGGGTCTCGCACACTGCACTGCATAGAACATGAGAGGCCTCGATGCCTAGTACAATGAGGCTGAACCTGTGATACTGGTCAAAACTAGGACAATGATATTCCGACTGAGGTTGCTTATTTCCCGGATAGGGACTTGACTCCATACCTTAGGAGTCCCTGCTACATAGTGGGCATCTATATATTCTTCTATCTTTATCCTGCTACCTACTATCTGCGACTTGAGGTTCACAACCTCCCCCCAACGTGATAAAGAAATTAGAAAATAAATGTCCTCTACTTCAATTCTCAATGGTTTCCCATCGAGATTAAAGTTCTCGCTATCAGGGTCTTAGTAACCGACCAACATATCCAACAACCTCACTTGGGCTCTCATTCCTTTGTGCGCCCAAAACTTATACAAACCACATCGCTTTAAATCCATTTGGGCCCCTGGATATCGATATACAACGTCATCAACCTCCTCATGTTCCCTTTCTCGCCACTCAAGCACCATCCCGTCAAAGACAAACACAATTTTTAGTTAGAACCCCTCATATTGGTCTCATTTGTGTGTCTGTACGCGGATTCCTTTGCACATAGTCATGTGTAGGGATCAATACATGCCCCCTGTAGTTAATACATAAGAGTATACCTTGTCATATATGCGACCTAATCATAGACAACCCGCATACACCGAAATCTATACTTTGCTCTTTAAATATCTAAAAATTTAAAACCTAATTCAAAATTGTAATCTATGAAATTGAAGAGGAAGAGATCAAGAATTACCTGATCTAGACGACTCATGATTTTATTTCCGGATGCTCCTACAATCGTCGTTTGAATCTTGGAGGAATTTTGGTCCAATTTGCGCTAGTTGGGTAAAAAATCAAAATGGTATGGTAATTTTTTATTTTATTACTATTTATAAATCATTTTTACTCACTTTATATAGTTTAAACCATTTTTGCACCTAATGGACTAATACAAAAGTGGACCGAGTTGGTTTTTTGCAGTTTTAACCTGGGATTCCTGCAGATTTCAGTACTTTGTTGACTGTTCGTCACCTTAGGAAGGTATGTTTATTACCCAACATATAGGATAGGTATCCACTCCAGTATGCATTTTTCGCATTATCCGATAACTATCACTCTTTATGCCCTAGGTACGAACCCATTTGTTGCGACATAGAACCCTCCATCTGCTATAAAGTTGTGTCATTATCAAGTGGTAGAGACTTACCAGACATGGGCGCCTTAGTTAGATCCCCTACTGCATGTGGTTCCCATGCAGATATTTTTTCATCAGGTCCGGGAGTCCCTCACAAATCGTACTTGACTTCATGCTGAGCCTCATTTGTCATTCATAAACATGCAACCTTTTACCCCGTGGACTCCCAAACGAGTTTAATTTAAGATCTTTTCCATCTCGTCTTTAAAAAGAAAAAATATTTCCGAGTGATTTGTCCCTTTCATACTCGTTAAATGAATTTGAAAGATCGTGAGTCTTAGTTAAGGTATTTTCCAACTTGTTACCAAAAATATAAATGACAGTCGAGTGAACTTGTCATTTTTACACTCGTAAATTGGATTTGAAAAGACGTCTACTTGACACAAGTTTATCCCTTTTTCACACCAAGTAGACTAAAATACATAAAAAATGACATTTTTTTTGCGTTAAGTTGTGATTGCATCTCATGCCCCTACTTGCAGTATTGAGCCTATAGTCGGTTCTTGCTTTGCATTATAAATTGTCTGCCTTAGCAGTTTTTCATCCTCAACCAAGCAGAGCCTTGTTTTTATCCTTCGCAATTTGACACCTATACCTAGGAGGGAAAATTCCCCGAATGTCCATCTCTCGCATAAACTTCCCTACATTGAGCATATGTATGTTCCACTGTTGGAACTAGTTTTTCTTACTTGCAACACTCGTTTCCTCCTTTGTATCATATCATTCATTTTTTATGAAAAAAAAAGAAGACGGGCGGGAAGGGAGCATTATCTTATATCGACAACAGTCGTGTTGCCTTTGAACAGAGGACAAAGTTATTGAGTTCATTTGCCATCATAATTTTTGGATTAGCATGACCTTAGGAAGCTGAGCTTGTTACTGAGTCTTCTCTACCAACTAGTTACTCTTCCAGTCCCTACAGAGAACTTCATTGATGCCTCCTGCATCTCATGATTTTATCATTGGGTCTATGCTGTCAGGATCCACCATATGTCTCTTTCTCCTATTCAAAGGAATTCTATCAACCTGTGTCGGCCACTCCTCAAAACTCTTGACTTTGGATGTCGACCATACCCTCAGTTTGTCTCAGAATCACATGATACTTTAGTCTTATCATGAACCCTGGCCCTACTTCCATCATTGGTAGGTAACCTTGAACCCAACAATCGACATTTCATCATTGGTCGCTGACTGAGTGGTTTCCCTTATGTTCGATGGAAAGACATCTATTCACACATTGGGATTTGTGTAGTGTCTTGGATGCCATTATCCTTATTGGTGGTCTCCTCTCCTTTGCCAACATTTTTTCATCATTGGTTGCTATTCAGAGGGTCTTTGTCGTGTACCGCTTGCACTTGGGACACACGAAAGAGGCATAGGGTCGTTGGTTTGTGAACTTGTTATTCGTCTCATTTCCACCAAATCATGAAGCTCCTACTTTGTACCTCATGCTGACTGATGAGAGATTCCTTAATGCTCTCCTTTCATCAGGCCTCTTTCCATCGACATCAACCCATTATCTAGAAACGAGACCTAGAGTCTTATGAGTACCTTGAGGCTTTCATTTATTAATGGCAGACTCTCTCACCATCGATAGTTGGGAATACATCAATGTCTCATGATTGATGGATTCTTCAAGTGTTCGACACCGACTCCTCTTCAACATTGACTCCTCTATTCATACTTGTAAGAATGTACTCGGTGCCTTGATACCTACTTTCATTATCGGTAGGTCGTCTCGCGTTTGTCAATGGTATACATCAATGATCGGTAATCAAACGATGTCTCATTTTGTTCAACCTCAACTCCTGTATTCACATTATCTAGACTTGCACCTTTGGCAGATTGTGTACAAGACTTGAAGACATCATTATGTGGCCACAACTTTCCTAAGTTGTTGCTTCCTTTTCATTGGACCAGTACCTATATGACTTCAGTGATCATGGGAGATTAGATTGTACTCCATGGTATACATATATCTTCAGATTGATTTTGAGACTGGTTTTATTGGGCCTCGTTCGTGACTATGACAACTATTGGCATGTAACTGCATTTGTATTTTCCTATTTCATGGCCACACACACTTGTTTGGTATATTTTTCACATGGATTTGCAGTGTATTTTTGGGAGCCATGTATGCAAAGTCAGTGCAGAATGTAATAAGAAATTGATTTCGTCCAACTAGATCTCTACCACTCCACTTCTGGGTTATTTATAATGTATTTTTGAGCATCGCATATTCTCCTCTGACCTCACACATTAGGGGGCATATGTTAAAGCAAGATTTTCCTCACCCTATGTGATCTTGCAGAGAGGGCCTTACTCCATTTCCCTATGCAGACTTACTTTCCATGATTAATGAATCCAGAGACAAAAATAAATATTTTCCCACTTGTATGCACCTTGCAAGCTATACAACAAGCTTATACGCTGGCTACTCCACTACAGCCCGCATACGTCAGGATTTGTGCTAGAAAATATAAATTAAATGTCGGGTTTCCATGTCACGATAGGGGATCTCTGATCCTTGGCCTTCCACATACTAAAAACGTTTTGACTCGACCCTTCAATTGCATTTTGAAGGCTATAAAGAAGCCAATTCCGAGCTATGGAAAAAGGAGAGAGAATTCAACTTTGAGAGAAAAGTTACTCTGGAGAAATTATTACTTCATTATTGAGTCTGCATCCCTTTTTCCTTTAAGTCTGAACATGGTGTTCATCCCCCAAGATCTTCCCTTATTGATGGAGAACCTCTTTGTCTCCCTTATATGAACTTGCCTTTGGTGGAGGCCTAGTTGGAAGGAACTCAGTTTCTTGGTTCCAAACCATGCCGACATGGAAGTCTATAATGTTTTCACTTCTGCTGGTCATTTATTAATAGAAATACTCCTTTCCCATCCAATTGATATCTTGCAAATATATGTGTTATGATCCATGGGCATGTTTGTTTTGTATATTGATGGATTATGTTATCTAATGTGATAACCTGTTATATCATCACTATATGCTTGCTCTACTTGTTTGTTGAGAACTTGTTGCAGGTATAAAGCTTTGGGTCAAAGTGCTCAATGGTGGACATCATCAAACGTTTGGACGAGGTAAGCCTCTTTCTTACTTCTCTTACACATTAGTTTATATAACATATACTAGAATTGAGTCGATTTCTACAGTCATACCTGTCTATTGTGGTTCACCCTAGCCATAGAGAGATTTTCCTCATAACAATTATTAAATATAATATTGGAGAATTTAAAACCCGGGCATAATTTTTTAGGAATATAATATATTATACTATATTACTTTAAGGTTTATTAAAATGGTTACATGTGAATGTAGTGAGCTCTTTTCAAATATTAAATAATGTGGAAAGGTGTATACGTGGGGCGACTTTGGGGCTTTGGGACTATGGGGCTCCGGGAGATTGGAGTATAAAGAATGTGGTAGAGAGCCGAAGGGGTTGACCCAAAATTCTCTCTCTTACTCTCTCTCATTTCAAATATTAAATATAATATTGGAGACCTTATAAACCTAGA
>SNQJ01S0004179.1:18111-39547 GCA_010110895.2 Picea sitchensis | reverse complement strand
TGCTAGGTGCTCACTCAGAAAATGCACTCACATCCAGCCCCTCTTCATCCAGTCATTATTTTTGGTCCCTTCACTAAGTGGGGGGTGGACTTCAGCGATTGCAACCCAACTTTGGCTGGGGGGCATCAACACATTATCGTGGTCATCAACTACTTTACTAAGTGGGTTGAGGCCATGCCTATAGTTAAATCTGATGGGAAGACTGCAACCTTCTTCGTATTCAATCATATTATCACCCAGTTCTGTATCTCAAGTGAGATTGTCACTGACCATGGAAGTCACTTTCAGAATGAGATGATGGAAGAACTAGCAGCTAAGATAGGGTTTAAACATGGTCATTCTTCTCCTTATTATCCCCAGGAAAATGGGCAAGTAGAGGCCATCAACAAGTCTCTCAAGACCATTTTGAAAAAAATTGTCAGTCCGAGTAAATCTGACTGGCACATCATGCTATATCCTGCACTCTGGGCATACCAAACCTTGGTCAAGACTGCCACCAGATTTTCCCCTTTCCAGTTAGTACATGGTGTGGATTTGATATTACCCATTAAATGAAAAATCCCTTCTCTTAAGTTGGTAATCACGCTCCTACCTGACACTTCCGATCTCGATCGATGCCTTGTATAACTAGAGATTCTTGATGAGTAGCGTTGAGACGCCTCTATGGCTATTGAGGTGAACAAACAACGTGTTAAGGTCTAGTATGATAAGTTTGTCTGTCCTCGGTTGTACATTGAGGGTGACTTGGTCCTCTTGTACGATCAAGCCAAAGAACCATTGGGGGCAAGCAAGTTTAAACCCATGTGGCATGGTCCTTATATTGTGCGATGTGTTTTAGAAAAAGGGGCCTATGAGTTAGAAGATTACGAAGGGAATAAGTTGGTTGAGCCCATAAATGGTCTCTACTTGAAAATATACTACGCTTGAGCCCCAGGCTTGAGTGGAACTCTTTGTATACTAATGTAATTTAGTGTATATATCTCCTTTATTTTTGGTCTTTGTGTTACTTATCGAGTTTTCACTTGGTTGACAGACATCAACGGAGTCGTCAGTCTACTTAAGATTCGCAGACGGGTCCATTCATCACACATGGAACTTGGCTTCCATCGCTTGGGTGGTTTATTCACCCGAGGGTCTACTGGTGTCTTCAGGAGGCATATGCCTAAGACCATCCACGAATAATGTGGCCGAATATAGCGTCGTTATATAACTTTTATGCGATGCTATCTCACATGGAATTCATTCATTGGAAGTTAGCCTGGATTCCTAGTTAATAGTACGTCAGTTGAACAACCATTACCACGTGCGTGATCCTACTTTACTGTAACGATTCCTACAAGTACATATTTTAGAACGATAATTTTATTTTATTACATATTATCATATTCCTAGGATTTCTAATCATGTATCTGATGCTTGTGCTAACTTTGTTTTAGATTGGCATTTATCACATTATTAAAAGCAAAGAAAACCATCTAATCATTGTACACATTGTAAATATAAGTACAGCTGAAGATCCTTTTTTATATATTTCAAAAAATATGGTGTTTATAGTACAAAATGGGGCTAACACCCTCAATACATATATATTCGATATTACAATATCCCACGACATCTATGCCTATGGCGCCAGATGTGTATCATGGTAGAAAACCACAGCATTTGCGAGACGCCGAAAGAGTCATACCCATGCCTTGGGTACACCAACCACTTGTCACTGCATGGCCTCAGGAAGATCCTCTACCTGGACCATGGGTATCCTATGAGTCAGAGGTGACAGGTTTCCCTACATGTTTTGTAAGACCCTCTCGGCCTCTCCTCCCGCCACTTTGTCTCCCCGGTTCCTCCGTCAATCTCGAGGGAGACCCTCTGGCCATTGCGGACCCACGTCTGCGGCACACAAATGTCTAGTCAATACTTAAGCACCATCCAAAAATATGTTTTTCCTAATTATAGAAAAATACAAAAATAAAATAAAATATGTAAAAATGTTTTGACATACCTATGTCACCATAGGTGGACCCTAGTGGAAGTGGCATGTATGGATCTCCTATAAATTCGATCCCCTCATATGGATAGTCATCCAGAGCGATGACTTTTCACTGCCACTAGTAGAAAAAGTCCTCGTTGTAGGGTGCCGACACCCTACCCCCTCCCTGCCGCCTCATCACCTCGGTCCACCGTTCCATGGATGGATTGTGAGGTCCTCTCGTGAGAATCTCAACTCTAGGTCCCAAAATTGGAACCCGCTCGAAAAATAAACTGCACAAGATGGAGGCAAACCCAAAATTTTGTTTACCCCCATGTTTACACTCTATCAACTGGCTCTTCATATTGGCCAGTAGTGAGGTACACCAGTCATACACTGTGGGTCTCGCACACTGCACTGCATAGAACATGAGAGGCCTCGATGCCTGGTGCAACGAGGCTGAACCTGTGATCCTGGTCAAAACTAGGACAATGATCTTCAGACTGAGGTTGTTTGTTTCCTAGATAGGGACTTAACTCCCTACCTTAGGAGTCCCTGCTACATAGTCGGCATCGATATATTCTTCTATCTTTATCCTGCTACCTGCTCTCTGCAACTTGAGGTTCACAACCTCCCCCCAGCGTCATAGACCAGTCAGAAAATAAATGTCCTCTACTTAATTTCTCAATGGTTTCCCATCGATATTAAAGTTCTCGCTATCAGGGTCCCAGTAACCCACCAACATATCCAACAACCTCACTTGGGCTCTCATTCCTTTGCGTGCCCAAAACTTATACAAACCACATCGCTTTAAATCCATTTGGGCCCCCGGATCTCGATATACAATGTCATCAACCTTTTCATGTTCCCTTTCTCGCCCTTCAAGCACCATCCCATCAAAGACAAACACAATTTTGAGTTAGAACCCCTCATTTTGGTCATTTGTGTGCTTGTACATAGATTCCTTTGCACATAGTCGTGTGTAGGGATCAATACACGCCCCCTGTAATTAATACATAAGAGTATACCTCGTCGTATACGGGAACTAATCATAGAGGTTGCATACACCAAAATCTATACTTTTCTCTTTAAATAATTAAAAATTTAAAACCTAATTCAAAATTGTAATCTATTGAAATTGAAGAGGAAGAGATCAAGAATTACCTGATCCAGACGACTCATGATTTTATTTCCGGATTCTCCCGTAATTGTCGTTTGAATCTTGGAGGAATTTGGTCCAATTTGCACTAGTTGGGTAAAAAATCAAAATGGTATGTTAATTTTTTATTTTATTACTATTTATAAATCATTTTTACCCACTTTATATAGTTTAAACCATTTTTGCACCTAATGGACTAATACAAAAGTGGACCGAGTTGGTTTTTTGCAGTTTTAACCTGGGATTCCTGCAGATTTCAGTACTTTGTTGACCATTTGTCACCTCAAGAAGGTATGTTCATTACCTAGCATATAGGATAGGTATCCACTCCAGTATGCATTTTTCGCATTATCTGATAACTATCACTCTTTATTCCCTAGGAACAAACCCATTTGTTGCGACATAGAACCCTCCATCTACTATAAAGTCGTGTCATTATCAAGTGGTAGATACTTACTAGACATGGGCACCCTAGTTAGATCCCCTACTGCATTTGGTGCCCATGCAAAGATTTTTTCATCAAGTCTGGGAGTCCCTCACAACTCGTACTTGACTTCATGATGAGCCTCATTTCTCATTCATAAACATGCGACCTTTTACCCCGTGGACTCCCAAATGAGTTTAATTTAAGATCTTTTCCATCTCATCTTTAAAAGAGAGAAAATATTGCTGAGTGATTTGTCCCTTTCACACTCGTTAAATGAATTTGAAAGTTGGTGAGTCTTAGTTAAGGTATTTTCTGACTTGTTACCAAAAATAGAAAAGATAGCTGAGTGAACTTGTCATTTTCACACTCGTAAATTGGATTTTAAAAGACGTCTACTTGACACAAGTTTATCCCTTTTTCACACCAAGTAGACTAAAATACATAAAAAGGACATTTTTTTGGCGTTAAGTTGTAATTGCATCTCATGCCCCTGCTTGCAGTATTGAGCCTATAGTCAGTTCTCTCTTTGCGTTATAAATTGTCTACCTTAGCAATTTTTCATCCGCAACCAAGCAGAGCCTTGTTTTTATCCTTCACAATTTGACACCCTATACCTATGAGGGAACATTCCCCAAATGTCCATCTCCCGCATGCACTTCCCTACATTGCGCATAGGTATGTTCCACTACTGGAACTAGTTTTTCTTACTTGCGACACTTGTTTCCTCCTTTGTATCATATCATTCATTTGTTATGAAAAAAAAAAAGACGAGCGGGAAGGGAGAATTATCTTATATCGGCAGCAGTCATGTTGCCTTTGAACATAGCACAAAGTTATTGAGTCCATTTGTCATTATAATTTTGGGATTAGCATGACCTTAGGAAGCTGAGCTTGTTACTGAGTCTTCTCTATCGACTGGTTACTCTTCTAGTCCCTACAAAGAACTTCATTGATGCCTCATACATCTCATGATTTTATCATTGGGTCTATGTTGTCAGGGTCCACCATATGTCTCTTGTTCTTATTCAAAGGAATTCTATCAACCTGTGTCGGCCACTCCTCAAAAATCTTGACTTTGCATGTCGACCATACCCTCAGTTTGTCTTATAATAACATGATACTTTAGTCTTATCATGAGCCCTGGCCCTACTTCCATCATTGGTAGGTAACCTTGAACCCAACAATCGACATTTCATCATTGGTAATTGACTGAGTGGTTTCCCTTGTGTTCGACGGCAAGACATCTATTCACACATTGGGATTCATGTAGTGTCTTGGATGCCATTAGCCTTATTGGTGGTCTCCTCTCCTTTGTCATCTGTTTTTCATCATTAGTTTCTATTCAGAGGGTCTTTTTCCTGTACCACTTGCACTTGGGACACACGAAAGATGCATAGGGTCATTGGTTCGTGAACTTGTTCTTCGTTTGATTTCCACCAAATCATGAATCTCCTACTTTGTACATCGTGCTGATTGATGAGAGGTGCCTTAATGCTCTCCTTTCAGTAGGCCTCTTTCCATCGACATTAGCCCATTATCTGGAAATGAGACCTAGAGTATTATGAGTACCTTGAGGCTTGCAGTCATTAGTGGCAGGCTCTCTCACCATCAACAGTTGGGAATACATCAATGTCTCCCGATTGATGGATTCTTCAAGTCTTCAACACCGACTCCTCTTCAACACTGACTCCTCTATTCATACTTGTAAGAATGTACTCGGTGCCTTGATACCTACTTTCATTATCGGTAGGTTGTCTCGCATTTGTTAACGGTATACATCAATGACCGATAATCAAACGATGTCTCATTTTTTTCGACCTCAACTCCTTTGTTCACATTATCTAGACTGTCACCATTGGCGGTTTGTGTACAAGACTTGAAGACATCACTATGTGGCCACAACTTTCCTAAGCTATTGCTTCCTTTTCATTGGACCAGTACCTATATGACTTTAGTGATCATGGGAGATTAGATTGTACTCCATGGTATACATATATCTTCAGATTGATTTTGAGATTGGTTTTATTGGGCCTCATTCATGACTATGACAACTATTGACATGTAACTCCATTTGTATTTTCCTATTTCATGGCCACGGACACTTGTTTGGTATATTTTTCACATGGATATGCAGTGTATTTTTGGCAGCCATGTATGCAAAGTCAATGCAGAATGTAATAAGCAATTGAGTGCATCCAGATAGTTCTCTACCACTCCACTTCTAGGTTATTTATAATGTATTTCAACCATCTCAGATTCTCCTTTGACCTCACACATTAGGGGGCATATGTTAAAGCAAGATTTTCCTCACCCTATGTGATCTTGCAGAGAGGGCCTTACTCCATTTCCCTATGAAGACTTACTTTCCATGATTAATGAATCCAGAGACAAAAATAAATAGTTTTCCAATTGTACGCACCTTGCAAGCTATACAACAAACTTATACGCTGGCTACTCCACTACAGCCCATGTACATTGGGATTTGTGCCAAAAAATCAAAATTAAATGTCAGGTTTCCATGTCACGACAGAAGATCTCTGATCCTTGGCCTTCCACATACTGAAAACATTCTGACTCAACCCTTGAGTTGCATTTTGAAGGCTATAAAGAAGACAATTCCGAGCTATGGAAAAAGGAGAGAGAATTCAACTTTGAGAGAAAAGTTACTCTAGAGAAATTATTACTTCATTATTGAGTTTGCATCCCTTTTTCCTTTAAGTCTGAACACAATGTTCATCCCCCAAGATCTTCCCTTATTGATGGAGAACCTCTTTGTCTCCCTTATATGAGCTTGCCTTTGGTGGAGGCCTAGTTGGAAGGAACTCGGTTTCTTGGTTCCGAACCGTTCCGACATGGAAGTATGTAATTTTTTCACTTCTACTGATCATTTATTAATAGAAATACTCATTTCCCGTCCAATTGATTTCTTGCAAATATATGTGTTATGATCCATGGGCATGTTTGTTTTGTATATTGATGGATTATGCTATCTAATGTGCTAACCTGTTATATCATCACTATATGCTTGATCTACTTGTTTGTTGAGAACTTGTTGCAGGTATAAAGCTTTGGGTCAAAGTGCTCAACGGTGGACATCATCAAATGTTTGGACGAGGTAAGCCTCTTTCTTACTTCTCTTGCACATTAGTTTATATAACATATGTTGGAATTGAGTCGATTTCTATAGTCATACCTGTCTGTTGTGGTTCACCCTATCCATAGAGATATTTTCCTCATAACAATTATTAAATATAATATTGGAGAATTTAAAACCCGGGCATAATTTTTTAGGAATATAATATATTATATTATATTACTTTAAGGTTTATTAAAATGGTTACACGTGAATGTAGCAAGTTCTTTTTAAATATTAAATAACACGGAAAGGTGTATACATGGGGCCACTTCGGGGCTTTGGGACTATGGGGTGCCAGAAGATTGGAGTATAAACAATGTGGTAGAGAGCCAAAGGGGTTGACCCGAAATTCTCTCTCTCACTCTCCCTCATTTCAAATATTAAATATAATATTGGAGACCTTATAAACCTGGATGCAATTTCCAAAAAGGTGCATTGAAATATGTATATATATCTTAAATGAGTTATTATAAATTAAAAACCATCTTTACCTTTTTAATTTAATATTTAATGTGAAATCACGTGAAGTGTGGACCCTTCGGGAGTTCGAGACTCTGAATCTCTAGGAATTCAGGACTTTGGGACTCCCGAATGTTTGGGGTAATAGAATGAACAAGCAACGAAGGCCCGAACCTACCCTTTCATGCTTCAATGGTTGCACAAATATCGATATAAAAATTTAAAGTGATTAATGATATTATAAATTAATATAAATAATTATATTTGCAGCACTTTACAATATGAGAGGAACCCTCTCCAGAACTCTAACATTCTTGAGATTTGGGTTCATAAAATCATGATGAGGAATTTACTCGAAGTCTAGAGGCTTGGGTATTAATAGATATTAATAATCCTAAGTGCTCCTTTGCTATGTTTAATCATATTATAATATAGTTAAATATAATTGTATCATAATATAATTGATAAAATACTAAATTTGCAATATTGAATATCAAATTAAATATAGTTAATCCTTTTTCCTAGTAAATATATATATATATATATATATATATGTGTGTGTGTGTGTGTGTGTGTGTGTGTGTGTGTGTTAAATTACGTGAAAATTCGGTATGGAGTTGTGTGCCAGGGACGGATTGAATTATATACCTTAATTAAGGTTAATCAACTCAAGTATAATATGGAGAAATTAACCTCATTGTGTTATTATATAATTATAGGGGAGAAAGAAAAACCTCAATAATTACTGGACTAGGAGTATTAGGCTAAGAAAAAATTAATTACCGGATAATTAGTTTGTGGAGAATAATTATTCTTAATGAGGTTTAAGTAATTAATTACCAAAGAATGATATTCTACGAAATATTAATTAAGTGTTTTAATTGGACTATAGGAGAGGGACAAATGTCATCCTCTAGCCAAGCAAGCCTAAGCACCCTACGGTGACATGGTGAATTGATGTTGACTAAGTACATATGTGTGATGGCACATGTTAATCTTCAATGGGTTGACGAGTTGAGTGAGGGCTAGTAAGATTGGTGAACCTTAGGTGTTGAATGGATCTTAATTGTAGTTCGAAAGATCTGGCATACATCGAGACTATCCTTCGAGAGAAAGGGAATATTCCTTGATACCATATTTGTCGGAGGTAAGAGAAAAATTTATACCCCATCCCTTAAAAATTTACTTAGGGGTCGGGTGTGTGACACTCAATTATACAGGGGCCTTTCACATATGCTACCTTAGAAAGGTGCAATTCTTTGGTGCAAGGAAAAATATGATTATCCTATTTTTCTTTGAATGCAGCTGCACAAAAATTTTGAAGCTTATTCTGATCGATTGTGATTGCAAGTGGGTTGCATCAGGATTGAGTTGAAAAATGGATTTAAATGAATGAGTTTGGATACTCCCTCACACATCTCATTGTCTTGTATTAATGGCGTTTATGCGCCTATTCAATGCCATACCACTCTCGTGTGATAATTTTATTTTAATTGTTTAGAATTGATCCCTCATTCTAACCATTTTGTTTATAGGCACAATCAGGTTAACCAGATTCACAAGGTATCTGCTAATCATGTGCAGGGAAGCAAGGTGGTGTTTCAGTTTTCTTCCTTCGTTCCTTGTGTATGAGAACACGATGAACAATATCTAGCCTTCTACGCAACAATGAATGTTGCAACAGGTGGATTATAGGCCATCAGATTTGAATCTTCCATATATGATGACCTATAATCCACTTGTTGCAACATTCAATGTTGCTTAACAGGCTGGATATTGGTCGCTCAATCATCGATTAAAAAGGACGTGCATTAATAACATAACATTGGGTCACATGACGTGCATTAATAGCATTTTCGTTGCTAGACAATGACCATGGAACCTCATCAACACGGACTTCTATAAAAAATTATCTAAAGTTCTTTCTGTAATCAAGTACAACGGTTTGTCTCCTTAGAATTTTTAACTTTTAATGATAATGGATGTGATTTGGTTACTCTACTATTTGAAAAAAAACTAGTATTGTTATTTATGTTCGAGTTTGAAGGAAAGTAAATACATAAAAATATAGTAGACATCGATAGCTAAATTGTCTTTAACATCTTATCCATGCATTTGTACAAATAGTGTTGTATAAAGAATATCTCAATTACTTATTATACACTTAGATTAAAAATTATTGTTATTATTGTATTTATTTAAAAAAAAAATCAATATCATTTAAAAAAAATAATGCCACGTCAAGTTCATAACATTGAATTGCTCAAGGGGAAAAGAGATTGAACAGTGGTGGAAGTGTTTTACATTCACATGAAGCTCTACCTCATCCAAGCTTGTAGAGTACTTTTTTTTTSTTCGTGCCAAAAAAATACAAACAAGCTCTGTTTCAATCTGATTCTTGCATTTTCCACTAATTCATTGCTCGATGTCTCTCACACTTCCAGGACCTTACACAATTATTTCTTCGAAAAAGGAGACAGCGTAGGATAAAGAGTATTTATTCCACTCTGTTAGGAATTTGGGAGAATTTGTTCCAATAATTAAATTTACAAATTTATTTTTAAAAATGGTTTATTATATCATCAACCAATTATAGAAGAATTGACTTTTTTTAATGAAACAACAAATTATGAGAAGAGTTGACTCTTTTTAATGAAATAAGAACAAATTATACAAATTATGAGAAGAGTTGATTCTTTTTAATGAAACAAGAAAAAGTCTATTTTTTTAACACTTTTTATAAATTAAAAAATGGCATTGAAATAAGTTAAACAACAATAATTATAAAGTAAAAAAATAAAAATGTTGAAAATTTAGATTAAAATTGTAAGGAGTTTTATCTTCATATTAAAATTTATAGAATGGATTCTCATTTCCTTGAAAACAAATTTTCCTACTAGATAGGGTTCTCAAGTCAACCTTGCAAACTCTCAAAAACTTTGGCCCAACTCAAAAGCTAGATTTTGAGACCCCCATCAAATTTGCCTTTGCCAAGTTGAATTTGTTGGGAGCAAGATTGAATTGATAGAAAATCTATTTAGCTAGATTTTATGAAAAATTAAGTTTAACTTGGAAGTAATCAATAACTTGGCCAAGTTTTGTAACCATACTAAAAACCTTAGTTTTCTTCCTAAAAGAAAGAAGTATCATTTTTCCCTAAATCTAATAATGTTGTGATTCATGTGAGAATTTGTCTTCCCTGTTTTGACAAGATATATATAATTTATCTTACAAATAATTAATGTAAAATCAGTTCTAGCTTACATTAATCACATGGTTTTGTATTTAATAGGATAATAAAAGTTGATATCTATTTTATTGCATTTTCATACCCTTAACATGGTTGGATTTTTTGTCCCCAGAGGTTTCGAACCGATGACTTTAACATCATGGAGCTCCTTAACAACACACTCCATCACTGACTCTCTTACACCTCGGGGACTTTTGTTTTTTATTCTTAGTTTAGAGTAATAAAATTTTCAAGTTTTTTTGAAAAAGAATTGCACGAAAAAAAAACTAGTTTTGTTAATTTTTAAGAAATTATAGGAGCCGAATGCAATTGAAATTCTTTTTGTTTAGGAGTTAGAAATTATGTCTATTTATGAAACTAGGTTTTAAAAAGGAATTTACCCAACTCTCTCAAACAATATTAAAGATTCAAGAAAGACAAATTCTTAGTCAATCACTTTACTACATAATAAAAAAGATAAATTAATATTATTTTCAAAATATATTTTAATTATATATTCAAACTATAATTATTTTAGTGAAAGAAAAAAGAAAAATATAAATGAGGATGAAGGTGGGGTGAGGGATAATATTAGAGAAAACATATAGAGTGAGGAGTAATATTAGAGAAAACATATATTACATGTTTTCTCTAATGTTACCCCTCACCCTCATGATTATTACATTCAAAATATGTTTTAATTATATATTCAAGCCATAAATATTTTAGGGAAAGAAAAAGGAAAAACATTGTCATTTCAAAACATATTTTGAAATTAGATATAAAAAAAAAAAAAAAAAATCTCATTTCAAAACATATTTTGATATTTTGAAATGAAGGTGGGGTAAGGGATATGTTTTCTCTAATATTACCCGTCACTCTCATGATTATTACTTTCAAAATATGTTTTAATTATATATTCAAGCCATAAATATTTTAGTGAAAGAAAAGGAAAAACATTCTCATTTCAAATATTGAATAATCATAAATATTTTAGTGAAAGAAAAAGCCGAAACATTCTCATTCATAGTGACCTCCAATAATCAATACCTAGTCACATGTAGTTCTTAGGTGGTAGGTTGGATTTTAACATATTGTATGCATTAACCACTGACTCCCAATAGCCAATACCCAATGAAATGTAGTTCTTAGGTAGTAGGTTGGATTTTAACATATTGTATGCATTGTATCATGAAAGATATGAAATTCCTTACTTCAAATCACTCTTTAGAATATCATCTTTACATATTATATTAAGAAGATTATTAAATTTGTTGATTTAGAGAAATGATAAAAAACTAAAATCTTTATTTAGTTTTATGAAATTAGGTATCTTAAAAAAATTTCAGAAAAAAAAAAAAACATTTTTGTTAATTTAAATTTTTTTTCTAGATCAAATAAAATTTAAATATAAATCTTTTTTATTTAGGAATAAAAAATTATATTTTTCTGATATGTAACACTAGAATTTAAAAGAATACTTTAAAGATTCAAAAAAATATGAACTCTTAATCAATTAACAAAAGATAAATCAATATTACTTTCAAATGTTTTAAATATATATTCAAACCATCATAAATATTTTAGTGAAAAGAAAGGAAAACATTCTCATTTCCCAATATTTTAGTGAAAGAAAAAGGGACATAAATATTTTAGTGAAAGAAAAAGAGAAAGATAATCATTTTCAATATTTTAGCGAAAGAAAAAGGGAATTATTCTCATTACCAATACTGAATAAAGACTCAGTCCCAATAGTCAATACCCGGTCAATTCGGCATTTCCATATCCCAATACTCAATGCCCATTCACCTCGGGATTACCATTCGGCCGTTTAGGGGTATGTCACAGAATGTTTTCCGAATAATGAAGTGAATGAATATGTCGGAAACCCTGGGCAACATTTAATTTATTCGCTACACTCAGTTGTATAACCGCGCATTAGCCCCGCGGTTTAATGTGCATATATATCTCTTCACACGATCCGCTTTCACGTTGCAAGCTTACGCATAATTTATCTAGGCTTCTCAAACTCCTAACGCATACTCCTATCCATTTCTATATCTATTAACCAATTGGCAATGGCTGCATCCTCCTCCACCGCCGCCTCAGCTCATTCCAACGGCAATGGTGGTATGATGTTGTTTTAAACCATCGCCAGGATGATGTGAAACTTTTTCCAGGTCTCTCTACCTTCGCCTTCTCGATAATGGATTGAAGGCCTTTCTGGATCAGGAGGAGTTGCAACCGGGATACAATTTTCCTTCTCAATTAAAAGACGCTATTAGAACCGCCTCAGTCCATGTCGCGATATTCTCCCCGCTGGAATCAGCGTGGTGCCTAGATAAACTCGTACTGATGTTGGAGTCGAAGGCTCCGATTATTCCAGTGTTTTACCGCGTTACGCCCTCTGAGGTTCGGTGGGGGCGAGGCAGGTATGCAGAAGCCCTACAAAAACTGGCAGAGAAGAAGACTCGTGAAGAGAAGGTGCGACATCACTCCGACACTATAGAAAATTGGAGAAAAGCACTTTCTCATGTTGCAGACATCAGCGGTTTCGAGCTGGAGGCGCGCAATATTGGGTGAAAACTCAACCTTCCCTTTCTATATGGTAGTATTTTATGTTTGATAAATAGACATAAACGTTTGTTTCTCACTAATTCTATATATTTTCTTCTGAATAACTAGAGAAGAGGAGCTGCTAAGTAAGGTGGTTGAATATCTGTCGGAAACGGCAAAAAAGAACAAGCCAAACTTGTACGTGGCTGAATATCCAACCGGTGTGAACTACAAGCTAAAAGATTTTGAAGATACAGTCCTGTTGCAACAACAAAGAGAAACCAAAGATCACCCAGATGAGTGGGGTTAGGTGGCGTGGGAAGAGGTAGCACGTTGTGCAGGGTACCGTGAAATAAGTCAAATTATCGTAGATCCTGCTTTTTATTCAACGTCAAAGATAAAGCAGCTGAGGGTTCTTTAAATTTGTTGCAGAGACAACTTCTTAAGACTTTGATTAGATCGAATAAGCCGGTAGACAGTGTTGATGAAGGTCAAGAGAGGCTGAGAGAGGCTCTCAAGTCTGTTAACGCGTTATTAATCTTAGATGATGTAGACGATCTGGATCAGGTGGAAGCATTTTTGCCTCTTCAAATTCATGATCTCCTTTCAAGGAGCTTAATATTGATTACATCTAGAAATAGGGATATTTTTAGAAGATTAAGAGTTGAAAAATCATTCATTTATAAGTTAGCTGGGTTTAACCCATGCCACTCCCGGGAGCTCTTCTGGTAGCATGCCTTCAGGCAACCCTATTAGCTCCTAGAATTTGAATGTCTGGTGGATAAGTTCTTAGAATTTATTAAAGGATTGCCCTTATCTTTAAAAGTATTTGGGGCACTTCTCTATGGAAAAGATAAATCTGAGTGGGAAGACGAATTAGAGAATCTTCAAGAAATACTTCCCTCTAAGATAATGAAAAGCCTTAGAATTAGTTAGTTATCCCAGCGCCCTCAATAAACAGAACAACATATGTTAGACATTGCTTGTTTTTTTAATAGGGCAAAACAGGGATACCGCCATAAGAATATGGGGTTGAATCTGGCTGGAAAGGATTGTTAGGGTTTCAAAATTTACAAAACAAATCTCTAGTGGAAGTGGACAGTGAGAATGAGATACAGATGCATGACCACGTAAGAGACATGGGAAGAGATGTTGCTGAGGAACTTTCACCGCCTTGTCGTCTTTGGCGCTGGACACAGAACATCATTGATAATTTGTTACAACAATCATCTGTAAGTGTTCAGTCATTCAATCCTTCATATTTAAGTGTTCAGTCATTAAATCCTTCATAGATTATTCAATAAAGTTATTGGATCAATCCTTAAATGAATAAGTTTTAACGATCGTTTTTCTAGAATGGACAGGGAATAACCGTACGGGGAATTCGGATGGTTGACGGTAAATATAATGGCGAAAATGCTCTCTCTAAATGCAATTTGGGGAGGTTGCAAATTCTTGATTCTGAAGGTTCTTACTTCGAAAGTATTTTGGGAACGGCGGAGTTACCAGATCTCTTATGGCTCCGCTGGGAAAAGTGTCCCCACTCTTGCCTGCCTTACTGGGTTCCAATCAAGAATTTAAGGGTTCTACGAGTGTCCCATAGCCTATTAAAGACATTGTGGCAAATGGAAGGCATATCACAGGTAAATACAAATTTGTTGTGTTAACGTTTGTATGTTTAGTCGCTGTTAATATCCCAGCACAATATCTCGAACAAATTGGAAAGGTTATGTAGTTGAGAATCTAGATCCACATCTGAATATCTTTCTTACGGTTGAAATGCAATAACTTTTGCTGAGAACATCACCAGTTACCTGTATGACTTGGAGGAGTTGTGGGCAGATGGATGTCTGCAGTTGAAGAGCATACGGGTTGGCACTATGTACACACTAAAGCTTCAGAACATGCTTGACTGGACTGCTCACAGTTGAGAAAAGTTTGCCAAGTATGGCGACATTGGTATCTTTGGAGGAGTTGTGGACAAATTCATGTTTGAAGCTGAAGAGCATACAGGGTTTGGAGCAGTCGACCAAGCTTCAAAATAGCTAATTATTGAGTAAGCTGCCACAGAGTTAAAAGAGCTACAAATATGGGGCACACTGGTATCTCTGGGTATTGCTGCCAGAGGATGTGTGAAGTTGAAGAGCATACGAGGGTTGGGGCAGTGTACGAAACTTCGAGTGCCATGGGTTTGAAGGCTTGTTGCTTGGGCAGTCTTTGGAGGAGTTGTGGACAGATAAATGTGTGAAGCTGAAGAGCATACAGGGTTGCAGCAGTCGACAAAACTTCGAACGCTAATTGTTAGTGGGTGCTCTGAGTTAAAAGGAGCTGCCAAGTATGTAAACATTGGTATCTTTGGAGGAGTTGCAGGCAGAGGCATGCGTTCAGCTAAAGAGCATACGGGGGTTGCAGCAGTCAACAAAGCTTCAAAAGCTAATTGTGAGTGGGTGCTCTTGGTTAGAAGAGCTGTCAAGTATGGAAACATCGGTATCTTTGGAGGAGCTGCAGGCAGAGGCATGTGTGCAGCTGAAGAGCATACGGGGGGTTGCAGCTGTCGACAAAGCTTCAAAAGCTAATTGTTAGTGGGTGCTCTGAGTTAGAAGAGCTGCCATGTATGGAAACAATGGCCCATCTTTGGAGGAGTTGTGGACAGATGCATGTGTGAAGCTGAAGAGTATACAGGGGTTGCAGAAGTCGACCAGAAACTTGAAAGCTGATTGTTAGTGGGTGCTCTGAGTTGGAAGAGCTGCCCAGTATAGAAACATTGGTATGTTTGGAGGAGTTGCAGGCAGATGGATGTGTGAAGCTGAAGAGCATACGTGGGTTGGCACGCAGTGTACAAACTTCGAGTCCATATACTTGACCAGTTGCTCTGAGTTAGATGAGCTGCCAAGTCTGGAAATGTTGGTATCTTTGGAGGAGTTGAACACGGATGCATGTGAGAAGCTCAAGAGCATACAAGGATTGGAGCAGTTATTAAGCTTCAAAGCTTAATGTTTGTAGGTGCTCTGAGTTAGAAGAGCTGTCAATTATGCAAACAATGGTATCTCTGGAGTATTTGCACGCAGAGACATGTGTGAAGCTGAAGAGCATAAGGGGGTTGGAGTGGGTAGCTTCCAGTGTATACCCAGTGGGTTCTCTGAGTTAGAAGAGCTGCACGTGTGACTTATTGGTATCTTTGGAGGAGTTGTGGACGGATAAATGTGTGAAGCTGAAACATGCAGGGGTTACAGCAGTCGACAAAGCTTCGAACGCTAATTGTTAGTGGGTGCTCTGAGTTAGAAGACTTGCCAAGTATGGAAACATTGTTATCTTTGGAGGTGTTTCAGGCAGAGGCATTGTGTGAATCTGAAGAGCATACGGGGGTTGCAGCAGTCGACAAAGCTTCGAACTCTAATTGTTAGTGGGTGCTCTGGGTTAGAAGAGCTGTCATGTATGGAAACATTGGCATCTTTGAAGGAGTTGTGGACGGATGCATGTGTGAAGCTGAAGAACATAAGGGGGTTGACGCAATCGGCAGCTAAAACTAATTGTTAGTGGGTGCTCTGAGTTAGAGGAGCTGCCAAGTATGGAAATATTGGTGTCTTTGGAGGAGTTGTGGACGGAGGCATGTGTGAAGCTGAAGAGCATACGAGGGTTGGCGCAGTGTACAAAGCTTCGAGTCATATACTTGACAGGTTGCTCTGAGTTAGAAGAGCTGCCAAGCATGGAATTATTGGTATCTTTGGAGGAGTTGTGGACGGATACATGTGTGAAGCTGAAAGAGCATACGGGGGTTGCAGCAGTCGACAAGCTTCGAACGTTAATTGTTAGTGGGTGCTCTGAGTTAAAAGAACTGCCAAGTATGGAAACATTGGTATCTCTGGAGTGTTTGCACGCAAAGACATGTGTGAAGCTGAAGAGCATACGAGGGGTGGCGCAGTGTACAAAGCTTCGAGTCATATACTTGAGTGGTTGCTCTGAGTTAGAAGAGCTGCCAGGTATGGAGACATTGGTATCTTTGGAGGAGCTGTTGACGGGTACATGTGTGAAGCTGAAGAGCATACGGGGGTTACGGCAGTTGACAAAACTTCAGACGCTGGTGACTAGTGGGTGCTCTGAGTTAAAAGAGCTCTCAAGTATGGAAACATTAGTATCTTTGGAGGAGTTGCAGGCAAGGGGATGTGCGAGCTGAAGAAGAGCATACGGGGGTTGGCGCAGTGTACAAAGCTTCGAGGCTTATACTTAACTGGTTGCTCTGAGTTAGAAGAGCTGCCGATTATGGAAACATTGGTATCTTTGGAGGAGTTGCAGGCAGAGGCATGCGTGCAGCTGAAGAACATACGCGGGTTGCAGCAATCGACGAAGCTTCAAAAACTAATTGTTAGTGGATGCTCTGAGTTAGAAGAGCTGCCAAGTATGGAAACATTGGTATCTATGGAGTAGTTGTGGTTAAGTAGTTTTTTGAAGCTGAAGAGCATACGAGGGTTGGCGCAGTGTACAAAGCTTCGAGTCTTAGACTTGGCTGGTTGCTCTGAGTTAGAAGAGCGCAAAGAATATGGAAACATTGGTATCTTTGGAGGTATGGCGGACATAAGCCTGTGTGAAGCTGAAGAGCATACAGGAGTTAGAGCATTTGACAAAACTTACTTCGAACATGGCGGTTAGTGAGAGATCTGAGTTAGTTGATGTCTCTGGATGTCCTAAATTAGCGGGAATATTGAAGGAAGGCGCTCTGCTGGGCGTGGACGAATAGTGTGCGTGTTTTATGGTAGAGCTGTTTTCGATGTATAACGTTTATTCACAATTTCACTGATACGAGGACACGGTCCTCCCTATTATTATGATTATGATTTATATAAATTTAAAAGCAATTCAATTCATTGTAGCAAAGAGGAGAAATTGAAGTTATTCTAACAATTGAATGACGTCTCGATATAAGCATGGGTGTTATCGTGCATGATGATTATTGAATTACATCATATTGTGTTTCGGCGAAACGAAATAAGAAAGCTTATTACTATTACTAGCACAGCCGCTAACTCGCGAAGTTGAACGCCCAAAGGGCGGACAGTTGAAATCCGTGGCGAAAATGAAAGGCGCTGAAGCAGTCAGAAAATGAAATTTCTGGACAGTTGAGGAAATTTAAGTAGTAATCTCAAAGGGTTATCATTTTAATCATTGGCAATCATATAGTGCTACAAAAATTTCTTAATATGGTCAAATTAAATGTTAAAAGAAATGTATCCCGGGGTAACGGATGCATTCAAAAACAAAGGAAGTTATGAAGAGTAAAATCACATTCATTGATTTAGGGCGACTAAGAATATTCGCTCGGCATCTTCAATTGTTAACCATGGGATTAGAATTTTAGATAAAAGCTAATTAATTGTGCTCATTATCAATAGGAATTAAAAATGTCAAATCTTAAAAACATATATATAACAATAAAAAAAAAAATATTTTAAAATATATTTTTTATATTAATATTTTTGTTTAAATTTTTAATAAAATGGAAAATATATAAAATTATAAGAAAAAATCAATTATATATATATATATATATATATATACCTGTATTATTATATATATATATATATATATATATATATATATATATATATATATATTATTATAAATTTATAAATATTATGTTATCAATTATTATAATAATATTATATTATAAGAATGGTATAGTAGAAATATTAAGATATTGATGATAATTAACTTTTATTGAGATGAATTGGTAGATGAGATTATTTTAATTTTTAATTGTATTTTTATACTCCAAAATGTTGAAGAATGTTTCAAAATTACCATAATTTTGATCACTGTGAAATTTTTTTTAAATAAATTTTTATATTTTTTTATAATATTTTTAATTTATTATATTATATATATTATGGTCTATAATTAATTATTGAAAATCTAAAATAAATTAATGAAAAATTAAGACAAAATTTAAATTAAATTTATATTAAAAAATATTTTTTTTTAATAACATATAAAATTACACAATATTTAATTTTTCATACATTTGTAATGTTAAAATGAAAAGAATACAAATTTTACATATGCAATTTTTTTAACTAATTAATTATTATCTAAAACTTGATTACAAATATAATTACAAAGTATCTAAAATAAAACTTGATTACAAGTGTAATAATTAATCTAAAACTTGATTACAAATGTAATCACAAAGTATCTAAAATAAAACTTGATTACAAGTGTAATCCCAAAGTATTATTAGGAAGGTATTTGTAAAATTATCTTTTAGATTTAATGCTATAACGTGAGAAACATATTTGTTATTTCTAATTAAAAGTATCAACTAAACATATTATAGAGTTTCAGTCAAAATTAATAGACAAAAATAAAATTAGAGTGACTTGTTGTGCAGTTTCGATCAAAATTAATAATAAAAAATAAGTGGAAGTGACTTGTTGTGCATAAATGTCGTAATTTGGATTAACATGCTATTTCTAATTTAAACGATCAAGTAAACCATATGGTAGAGTTTCCTTTCAACATAATAAAATATGGAAAAAAAAAGTGGAAATGACTTGTGGATAAATGTCTTTATTTTGATTACTTGATAAGTATGTGGGAGATAATATTGATTAAGTTCTTAATTTTAAGGAAATGATAAAGTAGAGTTTCTTTTTAACATTAATAAAAGATGAAAAAAGGATTGACCTGGGATAAATGTCTTAATTTTGATTACTTAATTACTAAGATAATATTAATTAAGTTTTTAATTTAAAAAAAATGATAATGAAAATTTAAGACATTGAGATACTTTATTTATTTATTAAACTAAACTTACAACAATAGTTTTTAAAGGAAGAACAACAGCCAACTCCAAGCATAATAATATCTCTTTGTAATATGATTTAGACGATCATTGCAAAGGTCTTGTCTCATAGAATTATTGATATGATAGCATAGTTCTATTTACTGGGAAATAATGGCCTTTGTCTCAAGTTTGAGGGAGGCTTTTTCGTATGTTAAAGTTCAGAAAAAAAAACTATGTTTAAATAGAATTTTATATGGAGAAAATGTATGAGAAATCTAGTTGGGATTTTTTATGATGGTAAAATGTTTTGTTTTGTTGTAAATAAAATGTTTCATATGTTCATCAATATACATGAAAAAAAGTACATGTACTTTTGATCTAGGAGGATTTTTACATTCAAATAGTTTTGATTCTTACTGAGATTATTTGCACAATGAAATATTTATTGGGAAATAATGGTCTTTGTCTCAAGTTTGAGGGAGGCTTTTTCGTATGTTAAAGTTTAGAAAAAAAAAATTTGTTTAAATAGAATTTTATATGGAGAAAATGTATAAAAAATCTAGTTGGGATTTTTTATGATGGTAAAATGTTTTGTTTTGTTTTAAATAAAATGTTTCATATGTTCATCAATATACATGAAAAAAAGTACATGTACTTTTGATCTAGGAGGATTTTTACATTCAAGTGGTTTTCATTTTTACTAAAATTATTTGCACAATGAAAAGCTTGCAAATAATTTTTTGATGTAATTTGAACGAGGTTAAATGGACTTTGTTTGCAAAAGAAAAAGCTCATTGATGTTTTGGGAAAAAAGAAAAAATGAAATGGTTACTACTTATTTTGAGCTTAAGTGCTCATGTATTATTGTATTTTTCATTATAATAGGAAACTTATTGGTGTGAGAGCTATGTAACATTTCAGTTTCCTAGTCTCAATGAGAACTTGAGATCTTCATGGGGATGGTTGAGATATTTCTTCAAATCAATCCATTGATTTGTGCCCATATCCTAATTTATGGGATCTTAAGAGATGTTCCCTCCTTGACATGTTGAGGTGGTTCTCAACAATAATAACTTATTTAAGCAAGTTGTAGGCTTATGAATTGAGAGATCATTATTGGGGAAGAAAAGAGGATTCGTAAACTCTTTGAAGGAGGGTAAGCAAGTTGTAGGCTTGCTTGTGGATTAAATAACCATTGTGTGGTTATGTGTTGGAAAAGAAATTCATTATAGAAGAAGGTTATGTCCTTCAGGAAGGAAGCATGATGAAAATACCACTGTCCAAGTCAACATGGTGAGAATGGAAATAAGGGTTTGCTTTCCAAGAGAATGGGTAAGAACTATTGCACTCATTGTAACATGAGTGGTCATTGGGTTGATAAGTGTTAGAAGCTTCATCTAAAACTCTATCCAAAGCATGGAAAGGGAGTTGTGCAAGCACCCACCAAGAATTTAGAGGTAGTGGATGAAAGAGTTTTTCAAGTACCAACCCAAGAAGCTTATCTATCCAAGGAATATTCCATCAAGAGGGAGCAACCCAAAGAGGAGCATCCATTAGAATGGACATGTAAGAAATGGATATCATTTTTTCATAGCTAAGTTTAGCATGCACATGTAGCACCTCCAAATCAATTTTTTGGTTTCCATTGTTGAAAAAGAATAAAGGAACTAATTTCATGTGTGGAGTAAATATGGAGGTAAATAGCTTCATAAAAAAATTATTA
>SNQJ01S0004178.1:177963-219968 GCA_010110895.2 Picea sitchensis | reverse complement strand
TTTTGAGGAAAACCTAATGGGATTAGTTCAAAAAGAGGATAAAAGAAAGGAGAGGGGGGGAAAGAAAGGGGGATCTGTGAGGAGGTATCGTTATGCTGCCAAAATTTCAAACTGGAGGGATTGCTTGTGAGGAGTTGGGGATTTTCTCAGCTGTGTGAGAGTGGTAGCTCAGCCTTGGAGGCGAGCTGAGAATCTAGGTTACCATCTTGATTGTGTGTGGCCCCTTTGCGGCTCGGGGGGCTGAGGGGGAAGCAGAGTACCCCTAGTGTTTGGCTGGGAGGTACCGGTGTTGTCTCAATGGTCAGTGAGAGGGAGCGGCTTGGAGCTCAAGTGTAGGAATGCGTCTTCAGGTTATTCTCCATCGGTCACAGGTACGCAAGTAGGTTGTTGTTTAATAATAATGTGAATGCTTAAGGTCGGATATGAGCTCTTCTCTGCGTTTGGTAAAAGATTTCACGACAATGTTGCTATACATCTCTGCTTGTGTGCTTGCTAAAGGATTTCTGTAGTGAAGTTTCACCTCTGTTATAATAGATGAGGAAAGAAAATTGTATATTATTGCTGGTGTTTTATGTTATACGGTGGGCGTTTGTTTTTTCTTTCAGTGGGTTTCCGTTTGTACAGTGGGCGAATTTTTTTTTACAGTGGGGTTTCATTTTATACAGTGGACTATTTTTCCCAGTGGGTTTTCGTTTTTTTGTACCGTGGGCACATTTTTCTTAGTGGGGTTTCGTTCATACAGTGGGCGATTTGTTTTTTAGTGGATTTTCGTTTTATACAATGGGTGATTTTTCCCAGTGGGTTTTCATTTTTTTTTGTACCATGGGCACATTTTTCTCAGTGGGGTTTCGTTTTTATACATTGGGCGATTTGTTTTTCAATGGATTTTCGTTTTTGGTACAGTGGGTGAATTTTTGGCAGTGGGGTTTCGTTTTTATACAGTGGGTGATTTGTTTTTCAGTGGATTTTCATTTTTGGTGTAGTGGGTGAATTTTTGGCAGTGGGGTTTCGATTTTTATTACAGTGGGCGATTTATTTGTAGTGGGTTTTCGTTTTTTTGCACGGTGGGCGATTTTTTTACCGTGGGCATTTGTTTTTTTCATATTGGGCATTTTAATGGCTTGGGTTCTACCTCGCCCAGGCGTTCGATCCAAGAACACCCCACTTCGCCTATGCCAGCCATGTCTGGGTCGTAAACTTCGCCCTACATCTTCCTGGTTTAAAGTTTCGTGAACCTTCACCTCGGCCAACGTGATACAGCTGTGTAAAGATGGTAACGAGATGTTGTTCTAAGGATTTTACCCAACGTTTTTCTTGGGCATTGGGTAGTTTTTCAAAATTACTTTTACATCAGAAGGCTGACAGTTTTTTTTTATATATTTGATTCTGAATGAGTAGCGCCTATTTTTAGCATTGGACCAGGGATAGTTACCCAACGGCATTAGATTTGTTTTAAATTTTGGTTGACCAGTGGGCTATCTATTTGCATTGATTGTGTTCTGAAATGAAAGTTTTTTTTTATTTACCCTGTCATGAAATTCGCCGCATTCGATGACATTACGTTTTCCTTAAATTTTAATTTATTATGGCTTATTTTATTTTACCATTATGGATTCCCTTATCATACTGACATGAACAACAGGAATTTGTTAAAGTCCTTTTATGATTATTATTATTTCATCACTCCATTACCTTAATGCATATTCAATAGAAAAGGAATTGCTTTATACCAAAATAAAACGTTATTATGCAATAGCTTATTTGCTTCGTTCTTGGGTTATGCATGATTTTTAGCAAATGCTTAATTCATAAGGGTAACCCAATCGATGCAATTATTTCCACCATGCAAATGCTTAATCATGTATTTATGTATTCAATATAAAAATTAATGCTTTATACAAAAACAAAACGTTGTTGTGAAATTCCTTATTTGCTTCATTCTTGGTTTATGCGTGTTATTTATCAATAGCTTATTTCATAGGTGTAACCCAATTGATGTCATTATTTCCACCATGCAATTTCTTAATTAGGTATTCAATATAAAAAGAATTGATTTATACATTCAATTAAAGTAGGAATTGTTGGTATCTGCAATTAAGGAAGAAATTGCTTATGTATTCATTCATGAAGGAAACTCCTTGGGTATTAGGTAGTGGACGCCCATTATGGGGGTAATGCAATTTTAATATATTATTGATTCATGTAAGAGTAATGATGTTGTAACGAATAAAGTACTGTTAGGGTTAGAAAACTTATAATGTTGATTGCCTCTAATTTGCAAGGTTATGGTAACATTGTGTCATGGCCTTGGGCGCCTTACTGTAATTATTGTCTTGGCGATGTGTAAGGAGTAATGTCTTGTATTATATCGTTGATTTATGTAGGGGTAATGTAGGTCAATATAAATTAAAGTGCAATTTTTGTGTTAGGTATTTTATGAAAAATAATGGCATGGTGATCTTATCTTAATACGATTGAATCTTTCGTCATTGATGATTATAATTATAAGGACCTTGAACCAAGTACCTTGAGTTACTAAGATNAATTGATTTATACATTCAATTAAAGTAGGAATTGTTGGTATCTGCAATTAAGGAAGAAATTGCTTATGTATTCATTCATGAAGGAAACTCCTTGGGTATTAGGTAGTGGACGCCCATTATGGGGGTAATGCAATTTTAATATATTATTGATTCATGTAAGAGTAATGATGTTGTAACGAATAAAGTACTGTTAGGGTTAGAAAACTTATAATGTTGATTGCCTCTAATTTGCAAGGTTATGGTAACATTGTGTCATGGCCTTGGGCGCCTTACTGTAATTATTGTCTTGGCGATGTGTAAGGAGTAATGTCTTGTATTATATCGTTGATTTATGTAGGGGTAATGTAGGTCAATATAAATTAAAGTGCAATTTTTGTGTTAGGTATTTTATGAAAAATAATGGCATGGTGATCTTATCTTAATACGATTGAATCTTTCGTCATTGATGATTATAATTATAAGGACCTTGAACCAAGTACCTTGAGTTACTAAGATGTAATTGGGAATCTGCAATTACTTAAACTTACATACTGTTACGGTTGGACGGTGTATCTCGTCTACCAATGGAGCTTTGTGGAGTTTTCATGACTTGCATTAAATGTTTTGTCAAAATGAAAAGTAATCATTTGCGATTTGCATTAACGGAAGGTAATCATTTTATGGAAGGAAAACGATTGCATTAAAATAATGATTTATATGTTATGAAGGAGAGTAATCCTTTTATGGAAGGTAAAATATTGCATTAAAGTAATGATTTCTAGGGTGTAAAGCAAAGTAATCACCTATGGGATGTAAATGTTTGCATTAATGATTTCTTTATGATTTTCTTTTTATGTGGTATAATGGAAACTAAGCGTTAGTATGTTTAATGCAATTCTAATACAAAGGCAATTGCGTGGGATTTATGTTCAGGTTAGGTAATTTTAGTGGTTATTGATATACTTATGTGGCGTGATGTTCTTGAATAAGCACAACGTTTATGACGATTTAGTAAAAGTGGTTCTTGTTCATTTATACACTGTTGAACTGGGTGGGTCGTTGTATGACTCCTTCTGCCTTGCGCCTTTCATGGAGGTTGCGATCGGTGTTACTTACTGTCATACTTGGTTGTGTCCTTTAGATACTGGTCAGTTTTACTTTTTTCGTGGATCGTTGTGATTTTACAAATTTTTAAGGTTTTTGTGTGTGTGACGTTTCCCGTGTAAAGAATCCAGTGCCGTATCAAGAGTCTCGGGCCCTTTAAAGGCAGGGTTTTCACTCTTGCGACACACCTGACGGAGATTACTAGTTTCTTCCTGAGCAGTCGGCCAGGAGCCTATCTGACCTTCTCTCTCTCCGGAGCAGAGAACTAAGATTAAATGCCCTGCTTTCCGGTGCAGAAATAGTAAGATCTATTACTATGGATTCTCCCCTCCGTTTTCGTTTTGTGCCCAACCCAGTATGTCGTTAATGTTGGCGTTGTGCGCCTGGTGTCTATGATTTTTATACTCTTTCCGTTACTCGTTGTGTGCCTTCAGTCTTCATGTGGTGAACGTCATGGTTGCGTCTTGTTGGTCGTCGGGTGGCGACTTAGAGTCAAGTGTGTCTGTTTCCTTTCTACACGCGCGCACACATCTTTAAAACAAAAAACAATTTGCACCTGTTATCAGAGTTGTTGTCATAACAAGGAGGATGTTACAACTCTATATTTGTTGATGAAGGTGACACTATACTTGAACCATTTGATTTTGATGATGCCATGTAGCACATGCATTTCGATGGCTCATGCTCAAATGAAGGTAATGTTGCCAACATCATTCTATATTCTCCTATAGGTAAAATCCACAATTTCTCTTATAGGTTGGAATTTTCTTGCACACACAATGTTACTAATTTTGAGGCCTTATTGTTAGGCATAAAAAATGCCTATAACTTTGGTTGTGACCACCTTACAATTTTTGGTGATTCTAAATTTTTTGTGAATCTAGTACGTAAGATTTATTCACCAAGAAATAAGTTACTTAAATGTTGTACTCAATTTGTTTGGATGTTCATTTCAAATATGTTATCATTTAACATTACTCAGGTTAAGAGGGAGCTTAATTCAATGGTTGATAGGTTAGTTGTTTTTGAAACATCCCCTACCCGACAGGTTTTACCTCAAAGCTCTGATTGTACGTTTCAATATCTATATCGTCCTCACATCCTTGATAAAATAGAATCATAGAAGGTTTTCCTGAGTGATGAAGGCATTTGCGCTTTCATACAAAATGAACCGTTTAAGCCCAAAGAAATCATCTCTATTCAAATTTCCTAAAGGATTGACTCCTCTTGAAAGTTAATTTTCGTCAAGTGATGTAGGAAAAAAGGAAACACATAATGAAGAGGACTCAAAAAGGAAAGTGGTGATACCATTTCCTTTAATATTGGGGCATCTGAATATCCAAAGATAATTAAATTAGGTGCCCAATGCTTTAATGAAGAGAAAGCAAAATTCACATAATTACTCCGTGAATTTCAAGATGTTTTTTCCTGGTCATACAAGGATCTTTGTGGTTTTGATCCTTCTCTCATACGACATGCCATTCCTATCAAGGAAGGGGTAAAACCAGGCAAAAAAAATACCTATTAACCCTACGCTCGAAGCCACTATTAGAAAAGAATTAGAATTTTTTTTGAACGATAATATAATCTTTCTAGTTAAGTATTCTGAGTGGGTTTTAAATATGTTCCATGTTCAAAAAACTATCGGCCAGATCATATTATGTGTCGATTTCCGTGCATTGAAAAGAGAAAGTGTCAAAGACCATCTTCCACATCCTAATATGGAAATGATTTTACAATAGGTTGCAGGGTCTCAAATAATGTCCTTACTTGAAACTTTTTATGGGTATAATCAAATCAAGGCAAAAAGGATTGATAGGTATAAAACCACATTTACCACATGATGGGGCACATTCACTTATGAATGCATGCCTTTTGGATTATCTAATGTAGGTGCCACCTTTCAAAGAGACATGAAGATATATTTTGACGATCTAATCGATAATATTATCCAAGTTTATCTTGATTCTTTGACATTTTATTCTAAAATTCAGTTGGATCATTTTGTTCATCTTAGAAAAGTTCTCATGCGCTGCAGAAAAATTGGTTTTTCTTTAAATCCTTCCAAATCTATTTTCGGTGTCACTAAGGGAAAGTTCCTTGGTCATATTGTTTCTGATTCAGGGATAAGCATAGATATTGAGATTATTACTACCATTCTAAATGTCCCTACCGCCTCCTCGAAGAAATAAGTTCAATCTTTCATGGGCATTATTAATTTCGTTCGTAGATTTGTTCCTAATTTTGTTGTCATGGTTAAACCAATCCATAATCTTATGAAGAAAGAGCATTCTTTTTCTTGGAAATATGATGTCAAGAATGATTTCCTTAGGATTAATAAAACAATTATCTCTGCACTAGTTTTGGTGAAACTGGATTTTGAGAAAGATTTTATGATATATATCAATGCCACTGAGGAAGCAATTTCTGCTATCCTCTTACAAAGTAATGACAAAAAAAATGAAATACTTGTCGCTTACATGAGTCAAAGTTTATCAGATTATGAGGTCAAATATTCTTATATTGAGAAACATTATTTTTCTCTTGTCAAGGCTATAGAAAAATTTCATCATTTTATTTTGGGAACATACGTAGGTAAACGTCCCTTTACCTGTTGTCAAGTTTCTTCTTTGACAAACTTATATTTCAGGAAAACGTGCACATTGGCTTGCCAAAATTCAGGAGCATGATTTGACGATCATGACTTTGAAGAAAATCAAGGGACCAGACCTATCCCTTCACTTATCTCAGCACTCTGAACCAAGTGAAGAACTTGACAAACAAGATAATCCCCTTTCAACACTATTTTATATTGAAAATCATAAGCTCTCTCTATATGAGCATCCTTGGTATAAAAATATGGTGTATTATTTACAGTATCAAAGGTGTCCATATGGGTTGGATCCTCACCAAAGGAGGAGACTATGCCTTGAATCTTCCAAGTATATCATTTTAAGAGACCTTTTGTTTAGGAGGTCTACTGATGGTTTGTTACTTCGATGTGTAAATGATGAAGAAGCACAAAATTTATTACTCGAAATCCATGGATCATCATCTTCTGTCATTCACATCGATGGTCATTTTTATGCTAAGGCTACTTCTTTTAAGATCATAATAAATGGTTACTATTGGCCTTTGATATCTCACAACTCATATAAATTTGCAAGATCTTATGATAAGCGCCAAAAATTCACTGGGAAATAACGTCTTTATGTCATGCCTTTACAACCTGTCTTCCTAGATTTCCCTTTTTCTAAGTGGGTTCTAGACTTTATTGGTCTTATCAAACCTCCATCTTCTGCAGAGAAAATATTTATTTTCACAACCACTGATTACTTTACTAAGTGGACCGAAGTTATTCCTCTTAGACATGCACATGATGAGCAGGTAGTTTTTTTCCAATAATATAATATATTTTCCAGATTTGGTATCCCATTAGAGATCATTATGGAAAATGGCCCATCCTTCATTTTTGCAAAAATTGACCCAATTTCTGGCTAAATTAGGTGTCAAACATTTCACTTCATATGCTTATTACCCTCAGGGAAATGGGAAAGCAGAGTCCACTAACAAGAATTTTTTTAGGATCATAAAGAGAATCATAGAAGACAAACCTTGCCAATGGTATACACTTCTCACTTATGCTCTTTGGGAAGACTATACAACCAATAAAGAAAGTACAGGATTTACTCCATTTCAACTCATATATGGCCAAGAGGTTATTATGCCTGCTGAATTAGAACTTTCCTCCTTGCGGGTGATGTTATAGACTGAAGAATTAAATTCTTCTAATATTCCCCAAACGATAAATGCATTTTTAGCCCTGGAAGAACAAAGAAATGTTTCCTTGGAGAACCTAAAAAGAAGGCAAAAAATGCTGAAAAAGTATTTTAACAAGTGAGCAAAGGCTGCTAAATTCAGGCTTTAGGAGAAAGTCCTGCTATCGGACTTAGCCCATGTTGAAAGAGGGAGACATTATAAATTCCAAAAATTATTGATAGGTCCTTTCAAAATCGCTTTTATTTTTGGTACACACTCATACCTTCTGAAATATTTGGAAGAACGATTTTTTTCTTACAGTACTAATGGTTCCCACTTGAAACATTATGTGGAACTAGCTTGATCATTAACGCTTGTGTAAACATGACTCTTGTATATAGTATTTTTTCTTAGTGTTTCTTTTACTTTCATTTGTTGAGTCTTAATTTATTTTGTTGTTTCCCGTAATCATCAGAAATAAAGTGTGGATCAGTTTTTCCATAACAATGTCACTCTCTACATATTGTTGATCGATGAAAACAAAACACAAACAATTGTCACGATGACCTCCTTTAGAGACACCATTGAAATAACTTTTTTCTTTCAATACTGTTGTAGTATAGTTGGTTTTGTCTTCTTCCTTGTTTTTTCTATCCCTTTCTTCCCTCCATCCTGATATTCAAGAGCATATCAGAAGAATTCTCTTTGAAATTCTAAAACTCATTATCAGTTATGAATCTTTGCACATACAGGACCAACCCGCCTCATACATCTCACTTTCCATAAGTTATTCCCTGAAATATCGTCTAATTATTTCCCTTAAACCATCTTTTCCCCTCTTTTCCCCCTTGTTGCACAACTATTCTTTTTAGCATTTTTTGATCACCTACTTTTATTGGTCTGCGAAACCAAACATTCTAAGTTCTAAATCTGTTGATAACATATTTTCCTGAGGACTCACTAGTTTGTTGATGCCCAAAAAGTGAAACATGGAATCCTTCCTGCAAATGTGATCTGATACTTATTATATATATATATATATATATATATATATATATATATATATTTTTTTTTTTTATTTTTTTTTTTTTCAGGGACCTACCGGTTTGTTGACACCTAAAAGTGCAACATGGAATCCTTGCACATAAATGTAATGCAATGCCTTATTATATATAATAATAATAATAATAATAATAATAAATTATTTTTTTTTTCCCGAGGACCTACCAGTTTGTTGACGCCCAAAAGTGCAACATGGAATCCCTTCCTGCAAATGTAATGCAATGCCTTATTATATATAATAATAATAATAATAATAATAATAATAAATAGTTGGGACCCCATTTGTGTGAATAATGATTAAAGACACTTCTTTGATTTGCACTCATGACTACCTTGCAAAAATGATTCTACAGTTTCAAAATAAACCCAGAAACTCGAGCCACTTTCCATGTGAAATGGATGAAGGATGAATGTGTCGATAATTTAATTTAAAGAAAAGAAAGGGGGAAATTGTTTGTTCTAATAAGTATCTTGGTTTGTTCTTGCTACAAATATATTTTACATGTTTTTCAAACTTCAAGAACAAGCCACATGTAGTTATGGTGTATCACACTTATGTTATACTTGTTATTATTATGGACAATTGCTAAGTTTTATGAAATGACAATCCTTCACTAGAAAGGAATCTGGGACATGACATGTTTTGGTGATAAGTGTTCAATACACATATAAGACTTATGATATTAATGTGGGGAGGCCAATTCGATTTTGGATTAAAATTTTATGTGGAAAACATAGTGGACTATGTGTTGGAAGTTTGGGTGCACTCATACTTGGTTGTGGTTGATGGAAATTAATGTGGGAAACGACATGCAATTATTGCATGTCACTCTTAACCTACCTCGAGGTCGCCACCTTCAGTTTGTTTGCATTTTTGTTAGTTTCTTGGCTGGTGTTGCCTCTGTTTTTCTCAGCCTTGGGAATAATAGTGGTGCTTATTGGTTTTTTGACATTCTCCTTACATGTATATTGGCTCTTACCTCTCCATTCATGAACTGTAGCTTTGTTCCAAATAAAATCATGATGTTGGCTCTTAGATTTTCTTACCGACTTTGTTTTCTTTGCAAAGTTTATTATGGATGTATGTGGGTATTATGGATGTGCAAATTACATTTAAAGGAGTTTTCTTCTTGTTGGCATTTAAACATTTCAAGATGGGAATAGTGTTTGGCATTCCACTATGTTTGAAATATGTGATTGTGTTGTGCCCAAAATGAATGTTGTGTATTTTTCTATGATTGTTGGAAAATAATTATGGAAAGTACCTTCAGTTTCCCTCTTCTACGGTAATTAAAATTCGAAGGGTTTTCTCTGAAATAAAAGAACAGTTGGGTTTTTTTATATAATTCCTTACCCTTTATCCAATCTTTGGAATAATTGCAACTCTTTCAAATTATCTTTCCACCGTTTGTGAATATATGTAAGACATGAGTATTTTCCTTGTGGCCACCATAGGAGGTCTGTGGAAAGTATGTTTTGGAAATAAATGCTAAATGGTTTTGCAAACCCTTTACTAATGTTTCTCCCTTACGTTTACCCAAACCTCAGTTTTCTATCTGATATATGACAATTAGTAGATTTGAATCCTAATTTTGGTGTATGTTATAGTATTGACCCAACAGTGGGAAAGACTGGTTATATGAAAGAAAACTTGGCTCGTTTTTTATTTATCTATTGGTTTTTGGTTGATTTTGAAGTTATATGATGTTAAAATAAAACGATGAGCACCAATTTCGCATGGGGTTTCGAACCCAATATGTTTATGCAACAAGCAATGGGGTTGTGATATAAGTATTGTATAGTAAAGGGTCGATGGATTTATGTTTGTGTTCTCAACCTCCCATGTTGGCTTGATGTAGTCTAGTTTTAATTGTTTCAAATGATTCTATTAAAATATATTATAAAAGGCTCTCCTAATAGGAAAGGTAAAAATGAAAATGTAAATGGTAAATTTTGACAGTCCTGAGATTTTCATTGGGTTTTATATTGAACACTATAAAACCAATGTGTCTTCGATTTGAATTATTAACAGAAAAAGGTTTTGGAAAATGATAGCGATGTCAACTTTCAATAAATATCATTGCATATGATGGAACAATAATCATCTCATTCCCATTCATTATCTCACTTTTCTCTCATTATATTCCCACTGCCTTCCAAAATACATTTAAAACATACCTTATTCTATTACTATGAATTTCATTTTAAAAAACATGAATGAAAAAAGAGAAAGGATTAACAGAAAAGGAAAGGGACTAGATGATCATTGATGTTGGAAATTTGGATATGTATACATTTTTTGTTTTTGTAAAGAAGTTATCTCTGCACTTGTTTGAATAGTATTCGTTGGTCGCTTCCCGTCCATGCTACCATTTTTCACTCATTAAAAATCCCCCCATCTTCCCAATAACCCTATCACTTCATGTTCAAATGGAAACTGATTGTTGAGTTTAAAAGTATTGATTGTTGGATTTCATGTGCTTATGTTGTGAATGATAGAGCCAACCCTTTGGTTTTCTTTAGGTAGATTATTGATGAATGGATTGTTAAGTGATTTTCATAACATGATTAGAATATTGCTTCTGGATGAGTTTCTTTAGCAGAGGTAGCAATGACAGAGGTTCTAAATAACGTTCTAATAAAGGTAGAGGAAATAATTGGCAAAGAGTCCATATAAGACCATGTTTTTCGATACATTTTGACGTTGCTCCTCAAGAACTAAATCAACTCTTCCAAGATGGGTATTTTAATCTAGTTGCCAAGGAATTTTGCAGCCCATACCTGAGAGGCCTCCTTTCCAGCCACATCAAAATTTCTCTGGTATTCATATTCCACCTCATGTGTCTATGCATCCATAACCACCTTCTAATCATGGTTGGAAATAAATTGTTCATAATCCTGTAGCTCATCACCATGGTTGGCCTACTGTGTCGTTTCCATTACCCCCTCCTCCACCGCCAATAAATCCAAATGCCCAAGATGATCATTTTTTTATGCTAGTACAATCCTTTGATGCAAGAAAAAGGCCAAAAATAGATGTTCCCAAGACAAAATTAGATAAGGGAAAAGGAGTGGCCACTCCCTCCAAGTCAACCAAATATTCCTTTGAATCTATGTCTTCTTGTCTCCATCTCAAAGATGATAGTTCCCGCATCATCAGTACAGTCCACCCACAAGGTTCCCATTAGTTGAAGTTTGTTTCACATGATACATAAGAAATGGGATCAAACAAGTCTAGCAGTGAAAAGAGGCAAAATTCCTCTCACAACAAACATGGTTTTTAATGCTGATTAATGCTATTTTATTTTAAGGACAATCGTTTTATTTTGATAGTATTTTGGAAAACAAATACATGTTTAGATAGAGTTTTGGATAGTATGGATATAATGTTATTTTTGGATATAGTCATGTTCTATTTTGTTGATATTAAAATATTTGATTATTAACACCTCTATTAGCACCTCTACCATTGCTACCTTTGTTAAAGAAACTCATCTTGAAGAAATATTCCAATCATGTTATGAAAAACACTTAACAATCCATGCATCAATACTCTACCTAAATAAAATAAAATGGTTGGCTATGTCATTCACAACATAAGCACATGCAATCCATCCATCAATGCTTTTAAACTCAACAATCAGTTGTCATTTGAATAGGGAGTGATAGGGCTATTTGGAAGATGGGGGGATTTGTAATGAGCGAAAAATGGTAGCATGGATGGGAAGTGACCAATGAATATTGTTCAAACAAGTGCAGAGGTAAATTCCTTACAAAAATATAAAATGTATCCATATACAAACTCCCAACATCAGTCATCATCTAGTGCCTTTCCTTTTTTGTTAATCCTTTCTCTTTTTTCATTCGTTTTTTTTAAATGAAATTCATAGTAATAGAACAGGAGAAGTTTTAAATGAATTTGGGAAGGCAGTGGGTGTATAATGTGAAAACTGAGATTATGAACAAGAATGAGATGATTATTGTTCTATCATATGAAATAATATTTATTGAATTTGACATCGCCATCATTTGGCAAAACGTTTTTCTGTTAATAATTCAAATCCAATACACAATAGTTTTATAGTGTTAAATATAAAACCCAATGAAAATCTCAAGACTGTGAAAATTTACCATTTACATTTCCCTTTTTTCCTTTCCTATTAGAAGAGCCTTTTATAAGACTGTTAACATAATCACTCGAAACAATTAAAACCAGACTACATCAATCCAGGATGGGAGGCTGAGAACAAAAGCACAAAGCCATCAACCCTTCACTATACAATACTTATATCACAACCCCAATACTTGTTTCATAGACAAACTGGGTTTGAAACCCCATGTGAAACTGGTGCTCATCGTTTGATTTTAACATCATATAACTTCAAAATCGACCAAAACCCTATAGATAAATAACAAACGAGCCAAGGCTTCATGCATGTAACCAATATTTCCCACTTTTGGGTCAATACTATAACATACTCTAAGACCAAAGTCCGAATCTACTAATTTTCATATATCAAACAAAAAATCGAGGTTTGGGAAAATTAAAGGGAGAAACATTAATAAGGGGTTTGAAAAACCATTTAACCATTTATTTCCAGAATAGACTTTACACTGACCTCCTATGGTGGTTGCAAGAAAAATACTGATGTCTCACATATACTCACAAATGGTGGAAAGATAATTAGAAAGAGCTACAAGTCGTTGAAAGACTGGATAAAGGGTAAGGAATTATGCAAAAAACCGAATTGTTCTTTTATTTCAGAGTAAACCCTTCAAATTTTAATTACTAAAGAAGAACGAAACCGAAATTACTTTCAATAATTATTTCCCAACAGTCATATAAAATATAGAACATTCATTCTGGGCATAAAACAATCACATATTTCAAATAGAGCGGAATGTCGAACATTATTCACAGCTTGAAATGTTTAAATACCAACAGGAAGAAATCTCCTTTAAATGTAATTTTCAAAGCCATAATATTGACATGCATCCATTATAAAATTCAAAAAGAAAACATAATCTGTAAGAAAATATAAGAGCCAACATCATGATTTTATTTGGAGCAGAGCTACAATTCATGAATGCAGAGGTAAGAGCTAATATACCTGTAAGGGGAATGCTAGAAAACTAACAAGCACCACTATTCTTCCCAAGAAAGAGAAAAATTGAGGTAACACCATCCAAATAAACTAACAAAAACATAAACAAAATGAATGTGGAAACCTCAAGGCAGGGTAAGAGCAACGTGCAATGATTGCATGTCGTTTCCCACATTAATTTTCATCAACCAAAACCAAGGACGAGCACGCCCAAACTTCCAACACATAGTCCACTATGTGTTCCACATAAAATTTCAATCCAAAATCGAATTTTCCTCCCCACATTAATATCATAATTCTTATATGTGAACTCAACACTTAGCACCAAAAAATGTCATGTCCCACATTCGTTGGTAGTGAATGATTTTCATTTAATAAAACTTATCAATTGTCCATAATAATAACAAGTATACCATAAGTGAAATACACCATAAAAACATGTGGCTCGTGCTTGAAGTTTGAAAATCATGTCAAATATATGTGTATCAAGAATAAACCAAGATACTTATTAAAACAAACATTTTCCCCCTTTCTTTTCTTTAAATTAAATTTCCAACACATTCATCCTTCATACATTTCACATGGAAAGTGGCTCGAGTTCCTGGGTTTATTCTCAAATTGTAGAATCATTTTTGCAAGGTAGTCATGAGTGGAAATCAAAGAGGTGTCTTTAATCATTATTCACATAAATGGGGTCCCACCTATTTAGTATATTATCAAATATATATAAGTAATAAGGCATTGCAACCCATTTGCAGGCAGGGATTCCATGTTGCGCTTTTGGGCATCAATACACATCACCCTCTAGAGAGTGCAACCCATACCACTCACTTGGGAACAATGGTACAAGGAAAATCAATTTTTATTCTTCTTCAATACAAAATTCTCCATACATGTAATTGATTAAGCACATGAATAGAAATATTAATAGGAATAAGAACTCCACAAATCCATCGCACTTATGATTATAGCACACCCTACTAGTGAAGATTTTTTTTTTTTTAATTAAGCATGAGATAATGAAATTATATTGTAATATCCTCAAATTTTAGAAAATTAAATTCTGAGTGGAATTTTGAAATAAATTTATGTTTTTGGAAAATTTGGATTTGGAAATTATTTTCCATTTATGGAAAATTCGAATTTAGAATTTTGGATTATGTAATTAATTATTTGATGATTGTTGGGAAAATATTTGACTTTTCCAGCTGTCCTCTTTTATTGGACACATGTATGAGACAAACTTTTAATAAATTTAATGCTGGAAGACAAATGGAACAACCAGGTTAAAAATAGTTGACCATGACTCCATGAGTGGAGAACAGGTTTGAGTTACCTCATGGATGATTTTTACAAGTGGAAGAAGTTTAATTTGTCCACTAGCAGCCCCTACAAATCAGGTATTTGTAAAGATTTGAACTACCCCAAGGAGGGAAATGAATGGAAAGACCTAGGAACAATAATATAAACAACATATGTGGGAGACAAAATGTTTCTTAGTATGTTGAGGAATTGAGAATTTCTTTGTTGTTATGAGAAATTGTAGTTTGAGAAAAAGCACATCCTAATGTGTTGATGGTGACTATAGCTAAAGAGGATAATTTAGTTCTCCCTTATGGACTCATGTTCAGGCTAGGGGGTGAACAAGACAAGTGATTGTGGTTGTTCTGTTCTACAATTGAGTGGAACGTGGTTGTTCAATTTGTTTCCCAGCATCAACTTTTTCAGATATGTATTTCAGATGTGTATTTAAAATGTTAGTACTATGCTAATGATGTTTTATTATTTATACAGTTGTTTCCATATCTTGTGTTATTGCATTAGAAACAAAATATGTTTGAAAGAACTGTATAGGCATATTAGTTGATATGGGTTGCCACTGTGTATAATAGTTGTAGTAGTATATTATTAACAATGTAGTTTATATACAAGAATATAGATATATATATATGAACATGAACAAAGCTACTTCATATTTGTTGGTGTTATGGTGATTAAAAGAATAACAATCCCATACATGTTTTGTCAATTATGAAAGAAAGACATTGGATAAAATAGAGTACATGTCATTTGACAAAATTTGATACACATATTTATTACCATCAATAGTTCAAGGATCAAAATGTTAAAAATGAATTCCTTAAACACCAGAGCTCCCTATCTAGTCGAAATGGAAATTTAAAGGAATACATAAAAACTGTCTGTTAATCTTCGTAAGGACTGGTGGAAGAAGATGGAACTTGAATACCTTTTGTGGATAGGTCGCGCACTTCCCCAAGTTCCTTGGTTGTTCTCCCAACCTTTAACAAAACATGCAAATGAATTAGTAACTTAATAATGTACAAAATTATTAAATGTGCATCAAATAAAGAATCAAATTTTATTAACTAGTGTTTCCATGCCGAAATGGATCATCCTCATTGACTTGCAAAGCCATCAATCTAAGACCAAGAAGGGGAGTGGGTGAGTTATTCACCTGATGGGTTACCTTACAAGACAAAAGGGACCCATCATCAATTTATGTACTTGCGAAATTATTATTAATCGTGAAAACAGTAAAACATAAGCAAATCCTTTAGTTGAGTACATAAATCTTGATATCTTGTAGGTTACAAGATTGATAAAGTAAAATGGATACCACAGAAAATGGGAATAGAGTGATAATAACCAAAAAATATTACTTTGCAGAAGAGTAATTAAACTCTTTATAGAAGGTCGAAGCTACTATGGAAACAATTACTTTAAACAAAGCTACCTTAAGCATAGAAAAGGGTAATATTTAAACAAATCTACCCTATGTACAAACGAGAATAATAATTACAACAGAGGAAATAGTATGTACAAAATATAGATAGAGAATTACTATTTGCAAATTGGACAGTTCATATAAATTATATAATTAAAGAACCTTGAATCAGAAATACCACAGTCACGCTTGGGAGGAGATCTGTGTAAGTGAATAATTTTTGTAAGGCCCAAGTCTTTATTAAAAAGGAAAATGAAAACTAAGTATTGATTTAAATACATAAGAGAATCATTTAGGTTCAAACATAGTTATCGCATGCAAAACTATCTCAGAATTGTAAATGAGTAAAATTATACAGTCGAACCAATATTGAAAGGGGCAAGATGGAAATAGGAATGGGTACTCACAGAGACTGAGTAAGTTTCCTTCTCGATAAGAACCTTCCTTAACCATGATTTCCACGTAATAAACATTGTTTCAATGAATAAGGATCTTCCACCTTGCCATTTAAATTTATAAAGTGAAAGCACGAATTTTATACACAGTGAAAGTAACGAAGTCCAAGACGTATTCACTATGAGTTTGAAAACTATAAACAATCAAATCCAGGAATGTCTTAACTACTATCAACACCATCCTTCACCCAGGTCTCGAGGGTTTTGGTGCCCCCTTATAGAGTAACCCCAGACAAAGGTCATGTTTCTTTTACCCTATGTAATCAAAACACCCTATGTGAATAAATATTTCATAAAGATATCAGAGAGAAGTGGTATTATATATGAATTATAGACAAAGACTAAATTTCCACTGCGATTTACATGATGCATAGATAGAGGGTAAAACCCACAAAGAAATGATACAAAAAGATTATTTCCACAAATATTTACATGATGCAATAGAAGGAGGGTATAACCCACAAATAAATGATACACAAAGATTATTTCCATAGATACTTACATGATGCATGGATGGAGGGTAATAACCCACAAAGAAATGATACACATACATTATTTCCACAGAGAATCACACAAATATTAGACGAAGGGAAAACCTACAAAGATATTATACACAGAGACTATCTTTTGCACAAAGAATACACGGTGATAAAATGAAGGATAACACACACCAAGAATACTTATACTCAAAGACTACTCTTACCAGAAAATGCATGATGTAAAGACAGAGGAGGGAACCCACAAAAGGTTTACCATATTTGTGTATGAATAATGAAAACTAATCTTAAAAGAATATTCACTATATAGATGGAGCAGATCACACACAGAATTTCTTTTTGCAGAGAGCATATGTCACCTAGACAGGGAGGTTATTTCCACTGAGAGCACCAAACAACGAACGTTCTTTCAAAAGGTTACATAGGAATCTAATTTTTTCGCAAGAAGGGAATTCACCCGAGCATAACCACAAGGGAACAACACTTCATCATAGAGGAATACGTCTAAACACTCTCATAGAGGGTTAGTAGAGTACTTATTGTGTCGTTTTGAATGCTAGTACTTCACCGAGCCGAACGCTATATCCAAGGTCGAGTACTTCATAGATCCGAATACCATCTCCAAGGTAGAATACCATTACAGGACTGAGCGATAACACCAGTTGCAAAGCATAAATAGGAAAATGGCCAAGTGGAATAGACTCATTATAACAGTTACGAAGGGACTAATGGTGTGTCAAATCCCTATAGGGTGGGGAGGAGTGTCGGGTACACAAACCCACTCTTAGCCATGTGAATCATCCAAAGTGTCAATCTCACAATAGCTAGTTCTCTATAGTGACATGCCTAGAGAGTACTAGGGTTGGTCAGTATGCCACTAATGATCTCACCTAGATTAAATGGCAAGACCAAACTTTGGCCTAGGTTCAGACCAACCTGGCGTCCATGTAAACCATTATCAAAATCATGTATGTACTGGAGTAGACAGGTAACGATATACTTTGGGATGTTTACTATGGTAAGTATAGAAGTTTCTTCACCCTAGCGTGAAGGATTTAGTCTATTGTGTTTATGTATCCTAGTTCACTAGGGATATAACACCATACTCACTTTTCTTATCATAGGATTATAAATTTTAATATGGTTAGCATGGGTATGATGTGACCTTGTTATATGTGCAATAGATTTTTTTAATAGGGACTTATTAGTCCTAGTTAACTTTTAGCAATGCGATCGGATGTGAGAACTTCAATTACAATAATAGGTTATCATAGATTAGGAATTAATGTAATGAAAGGTACCATGAACTTATAGTAGCAGTAAGTTTAATTGGACATTAAACTTCATAGTGACATGGAATGTTTTAAAGAGATATATTATTGTGTCAAAAAGGTTAAATGAATTATAAATGTTATTTTCCTGATGAATAAAAAAAAATGTATTTAGAAAAATTTGGGGTACATTACGTCTATCATTTACTTAGTTTTAATAAGCTACAAATTGATAAGCTATGTGACAATATCGAAACATCCACTATGCAACCATTGCATATACAAAATATTCTAACATTGATATTGATGTGATCTGTTTAGAAACATTTGAATTATGTGAGGATATTGCGGATGTATATTGTGAGTATCCCACTTATTCATACTCATTATATTTGGAATATAATGGTGGTTGGAAGCTAATGATTGTCTCCAATGACACATTACTGACAATGCAAACGTGGAAAAATAACAATTTGTTAACTTAGAGGGACGATTCAAGGTACTTTCATAATGAATTTGAATATGGTGTAAAAAGATGAAATGTGAGAAAATGAATTATATTTCCGAATATATAATTTTTATTTATAAAAATTGTGTATGATTATGTAAAGTTTGAGTTTTGTTAATAATGATATGTTATTTTTCATGCAAAATATAATGCATGTGTTTCCATTGTTGATTTTTCTATATGAGATAATATGAGATAGATATATTATTACAATGATGAGTGTTCCATATATAGAGAACATATGGTGACCATCCATGAAACGATGTGTCCCTTGGATAATAAAAAACTATTTATTATTATTATTACTTTATATTTAATAATCAATAATTATATTTCTAGATTATAGATCCGAGTTTGTATCAGTGCAATTTATAACTTGTTTTTAAAAGGGTTAAGGAGAAAAACAATTATACAAGAGATAAAATGGTATGAATTTTAAGATTCTAATATATGTCAAGAAAAAATATTAAATTTTTAATATATATTGTTGATTAATTAGGTTGGTTGTCATTGATGTCAACCCTTGAAGAAATTCTGATAGCAAATTCTGGTAGCACAAAGGTTTAGATAATGGACCCAAGTTTGTTTTATGGAAAATAGTATGTGTTTTGGTATATTTGCAGGTAAGACTATTCTATATGGATAGTACATGTCATGCCATTTCCGGTGGTATGTGGAACGTGACATAACTCCTCACGGTTAGAGAGTTATATCCATGTGAAGTTGGAGAACCCTCATGAGTCATCTAGAAGCCCCAAAAGATCAAAGTAGTCAATGTGTTTGCAAATAAGAAATTATTTAAATAATAAAGTGAAGTGATGAGTGCACTATAATTCAAAGTGGATAAAAAATAAATTATTTAAATAATAAAGTTAATGGAGAAATTATTAAGTGGACAAGTGGTTAGAAGTGGGTTAGCCCTAAAATAAGGAAAGTGGTTTAAGAGATTTTATAAGGTAATTTAAATAATAAAGTGAAGTGATGAGTGTACTATAAGTTAAATTGGATACAAAATAAATTATTTAAATAATAAAGTTAATGGATAAATTAATAAGTAGACAAGTGGTTAGAAATGGGTTAGCCCTAAAATAAGGAAAGTGGGTTAAGATGGTTAGAAGGTAACCCCTTGAGGAAGCTACATGAAAATATAAATAAGAGGCAAGAGTTTCTCATTTTTAATCACGCTTGATCATATTGAATATATACAAGTGAATGAGGTAACCAAAGGATATCTAAGCCGAATGTTAGAGGGAAGGTTAAGTAAAGAAGGTCGAAATTCAAGGGAGGATAAATTCTTTTGATGATGCTTTCTAAGGTATGTTATTTTCAGGTCATCTCGCCATTTTTGCAATAAATTTTTTTCTATAATGATGCAGACTGTAAAATTGGGATACCATTGAGGAAACATATCCAGGTAGTTGTGATACAAATTTCATCTTGTGGGTCATTGTATTTTTGGAGTTACACTCCGTGGAAAATAGGGTTTGTGGCTAGTCCTAAGACTTGTCTAAAACAAGTGTTTTGGGTAAAAATGTCATAAATTATTCATAACATATCCAAATTCAGTAATACCAAATGTATTCGTTATATTACGATCTGTAGTATTCTGTGTACCATTTTCAAATCCATAAAACAAATATTCTATACGGGGAATGCTCTACAAGTTTTCTCTCTATAATAATCCATAATTCAACAAGGTATTCCATGAAAGACAATTGGGTTGATGATATATGTCCATCCATCATTTGCAGGGACTTCTAGTTGCAAGGACAGATGTGGAGGAGTGGGAATTCCAGGGATGTTCTGAGGCTAGAAAGGAGGTCTTTCTGGTCAAGGTTGTACTGTTCCATGACCAATCTAGTTAAAGAACCTAGCTTGGAACAACTGGTTCAATTCTTGGGGGTCAACATCAAAATGTATGGAAAATATAGGCCTTCTAGGATCTCAGTTCCAATTTCCCCTTCCTCTGTTATTTCTACCATGGGTGCCCCTACAGAAGAAACTCATGCTCTAGAAGTAGTTCATCAGTAATGAAGCTCTTAATAAACCACACATGACACTCTACTTACATGAATACAAAATTGGCTCAAAAATTGACACAAGATACATGCAAATCCATCCATAACAAACCATTTATTAATCGCCAAGTGAAAAGGGGGTGATAGAGCTCATGGGACATATGGAGGGAGTGTAATTATATAAAAGTGGTAAAATTATAGGGGGTTAATAAACAAATATTGTTCAACAATTAATCAAACAATTTACTGTTTCGTAAAGTATCAAAATATCAATCAACAATCTTTGTTTTGTTATCCTTTTGTCGCTTTTGCACAAACTTTTTCTTTTAAAATTTATTTCATAGAGTTGGGATGCAATAAATGAAATTGGGATTATGAGGGGAATGTAATGAACGAAAAGTGATAGAATGACAGGGAAATAATATGGATACAATTCAATTGAAAATAAATCAAAACATGCAAACAAAACATATCTATGTCTAGACCTTCAACGTTTAACAGTGTTCACTTTTTCAAAACAACAATTTAAATTGTTATTTTCTTTGACAAATTTGTTTGTTGGATTCCAAACAATAATATTTATGCCCAGGATTATTTAATTACAACATCCTTTGCATCCATATAATCATTATATGACATTCATAATGAACAACATTGCAATCGATATGAGAAACCACAATAGTCTTTGAGCCATAATCATACATTAAGTCCAATGCTAAATCCTTTAAAACCAACAGGAACAGGCACAGTGTTTACAACCACTTATATCCATCATTTATTTCAACATTGTTCAATGCAATAAAACTAGACATTATAACTCTTATACGAGCCCCAATCAATTCACACACATGTGTATTTTTATATAAAAAACATAACATTTGAACCAAATAACCTTCAATACTCTGAGCCCAAGCTCCAAATAAACAATTAGCTACAGACTTATTCTAGTATTTCTAAACAAGGAAAGCAACAAAATCGTGACCAAGTAACCAAGCATGCACAATGCTCCCATCAACCATCGAACTGGAGTAAGACGATATAAATATATTATTTAGGGTTTAAGACAACAAGTGGAAGGTATGTACCAGTAGTTCAATCAGAGGTTTGGGTCTTCGAACAAGGCAGAAAACTCATTTCCTATCATGATTTACCACATAAAAATAATATGTAACAATGCTCTCGGTTGTAAGGCTTTCCAAAACAACAGAAAACCAATTCCAGCATGAAATAAAATAGGGCCAATCCCTTTAATCAACACTATAATATGAACGTCCAAGCACAAACCTATTCTCGACCAAAAGCATGCATAATGCTTCCATCAACTTCTGGGTGGAGTTAAGTTCAGACTGTGCAATGCTTTCCAGGAAACACTGAGGTCATAAGAAAGAAACTAGCAACTCGGGGTTTTCCCAAGGTAAGGAAAGAAACACTTTAGTCTTTCATCATTTCACATTAAAACCCACAGGGTCGAAAAATGTGTGTACACTAGTCACAAAGACGAACATGGCGTGGGAAAACATAAACACATAGACCTGTTATGACAATCCATAGATCGGGTTCTCAAAAATCTCAGATCTTTGGTAAACCATAATAATCAATTTCCATAGAGAGGCCAGACCCCAAAATCCAAGCCTTGACCGAGCAGGTTTCACTATAAATTTTATTCAACAATTCTATGCCAAGATTACACACAACAAGAAGAGCATGACCATTTTATTTTCTAAGTGCCAACATTCCAGAACCACCACCATAAGAAACCAAGGATGCAAACACCAATACACAGTTCAAAAGTATCATAACAGCTTAATAATCACACAAACCACAAGAAACATGAGCCAAAAATTGATTCAAAGGGCAGAGTAACTATCATGGATGGAAGAGTAAGAAAACCCATGCCTGGAAAAATCCTGCACGAGGAAAAACAAGATTGTATATCTCATTTACGATCGAACAAGGTGGAACAACAACAACTACCAGAGCCAAAACCAAAATTCAATAATGACTAGGGAGACGTGCTCGAGGGGAGTTTGAGTGACGTGCAGTTAATGCATGTCACTTCTCCCTTCCAACCTCATTCAATTCAATGTACGAGCCAAGCCGATTCACCATGGCACTAGACAATTAATCAACCAAATATTCATTGGCATATCACTTTTTCATAGTGCGCCAGCCCTTGGTAATAACAACTTCTTTAAATAACAATGTGCTAGGAACATAACCCCATGTGCAACCATATATGAAATTCGAACAAGGCGCATAACCATAGTAGCAAGGGTCTAGAGAACCCATCCTTTGGCATGATAATATAAAATTATAACTCAAGTATAGTTCTTTTATTCAAAAGATATCAATTATTATCCTCTAACAAGATCATTTAAACCATTCAGTGCCATGTTTTAATCAACCACATATCCATATCACCATAACATTTTAAACCATGATCTAAGACAAATGAATTGTAGAAGATTGTGCTGGTACCATCACATAAGCAAACTAAATATGAGTGTTGCATATTCACCTTAGCACCAAAAGTATAACAAGGGATCCACACCTATTAGTTTATTATTAATATAGATATATAATAAAGCTTGGAAATCATTTGTGAGCATAGTATTCATCGTTCTTCTTTTAAGCGTCAACAAACTCATGACTCCACAGGGAAATTTGTTTTCAACAGATTAAGAACTCAGAATGTCTCGATTTGCATACAAGGCGAATTGTAGATCAAAGAAAATATTTACCAGAATGATTATGCAACCTGGGAAGTGAGGTGTTTTAAGGGAAAAATTGATCTGGGACTTTGGGAATAACTCATGGAAAGTGTTATGTATGAGGGGTTTATTCTTGTATGAATAACATTCAATTGGTCACAGTGAAAGCATTTATTTTTTAAAGGAGAAAAACTTCTTGTGTGCTCTTTTTGAATCTCAGGGTGGAGGGAAGAAAGGGAAGACAAAAAGTGGGGATGAAAATACAATTATCTATCCAACATCAGTACTGGAAGTAGAAAGAAATTTCAGTGATGTCTAAAAGTGGGAGATCATAACAATCGTGTAACCTTATTGTTATTGATTAAAAATACTTATAGAATAACATCATTGTGGAAAAAATGATCTAGAGTTTATTTCTGAAAATAAAAGAAACTAATAAATGAAAAACAACAGAAAAAAAAAACAACAAAGGAAAATAAAAGCAATGAAAAATAAAATTATAATACAAAAGCAACCTTCATGTAGTGTTTTATCTCTTAAATTGGTTCCACATAGTGTTTCAAGTGGGAACCGTTAGTACTATAGGAAAATAATCTCTCTTCCAGGTCTTTTAGAATATAAGAATTGGCGCCCAGGACAAAAGAGATTTTAAAAGGAACCAACCATAATTTTTGAAACTTTTAATGCCTTCCTCTATCAACATGGGTTGAATTTCAAAGCAAGACTTTTTGATTTACCTGAAATCTGACATCTTTTGCACTTTTATTGAAATATTTCTTTACGGTTTGTTGTCTTCTCTTTATGTTATCCAAGGAAAACATCCTTTGTTCTTCTAAAGATAACAATGCATTTGTCCTTTGAGAGACATTAGAAGACTTTAATTCTTCGATTTGTAGCATCAGTCATAGAGAAGAAAGTTCCATATTGGTAGGAAGAATAGCTTCTTGACCATAAACAAGCTGAAAGGTAGTGAAAATTTTTCTTACCTTGGTAGTAGTGTGATCTTCCCAAAGGGCGTAAGTGAGGAGGGTGTGCCATTGACGAGGCTTATCTTCAATGAGCCTCTTCATAATTCTAACCAGATTTTTGTTAGTAGACTCGACTTGCCCATTTCCTTGAGGGTAATAAGTTTATGAGGTAAAAATTTTGACTCTCGGCTTATCTAGAAACTAAGTTAGTTTAGAAGAAATGAAATCATGACCATTGTCTATAATAATTTCCAAAGGAATGCAAAATCTAGAGAAAATATTAGTTTCAAGGAAAGAAATAAACTGTCATCCTATGAATGTTTAAGTGGGACAACTTCAGTCCATTTCGTAAAATAATCTGTCGTTGTCAGAATAAAAACATAACCTGTTGAAGATGGAGGATTAATAGGACTGATAAATTCCAGACCCCATTTCGAAAAAGGAAAATCAGGGAGGACAGGTTGCAGAGGCATGGAATAAAGGCATTATTTCCTAATGTTTTTTTGGCACATGTCACAATATTTTGAAAAGTTATAAGAATATGGAAAAATTGAAGGCCACTAATATCGTTTCCTAGTGATCTTGAAAGAAATAGTTTTAGCATAAAAGTGGCCACCACATGAATAATAGAATTGGAATATCCATGGGTTTCTTGTAACAATTATTGTCCTTCCTCAATATTTACATAGCGAAGTAATATACCATCAACATATCTCCTGAATAAGAAGTCTCCTAAAATCACATATATAGAATATTGAAGACGTAGCCTTCTCCTTTGATGAGTATCTAAGATATCTAGACATCATTGATTTTGCAAGTAATACACCATATTTTTATACGAGGGGTGTTCAACTATAGGAAGGATTTGACTATTAATGTAAAATAGTGTTGAAAGAGGATTATCTTGTTGGTCAATTTCTTCACTTGCTTCAACATGTTGATCCAAGTGAAGGGATAAGCCTCATCCCTTAATTGTTTTTGAAGTCATGATGGTTAAATCATGCTCCTGGATCTTGGCAAGCCAATGTGCAAGATTCTCTAAATGATAATTCCATGAAAGAAAAAACTTGGCAGCAAACAATGGGACGTTTACAAGTGTGTTCTTGCCTAAGATAAAGTGGAATTTTTTTTATACAACTTTGACAAGAGAAAAAACATTTTTTCGATATAAGAATCTTTGAAGTCATCGTCTAACAAGATTTGAATCAGGTAAGCTACTGGTTGTTCGTTATTCTAGTCATCACATTGTATGAGAACAATAAAAATTGCTTCCTCTGTGGAATTATTGTATATAATAAAATATTTCTCAAAATCCAGCTTCGCCAAAACCGGTGCAAAATTGATTACCTTATTAATCCTCACAAAATCATTATCGACATCATTAGTCTAAGAAAAGGAGCGATATTGCTTGAGAATATTATGAATTGGTTTGACCATTACCACAAAATCATGAATAAATCTACAGAAAAAGTTGTTAATACCCATAAAGCCTTGAACCTCCTTTTTGGAAGTGGTGGTAAGAATGTTTAGAATAACAATGATGCTTTCGGGATATATGCTTATTCCTGAATCAGAAACAATCTACCCAAGGAGATTTCCCTTGGTAACGTAGAGAATATACTTAGAAGGATTTAAAGAAATTCCAAACATTCTGCATCGCATGAGAACTTTTCTAAGATGACCAAAATGATCCAATCAGTTCTTTGAATATACAGTCAAGTCATCAAGAGAAATATGAATAATCTTACTGATCAGATCATCAAAAGCTATCTGCATATCTCTTTGGAAGGTGGCACCTGCATTAGATAAACCAAAAGGCATCCGTTCATAAGAGAATGTGCCCCAATGTGTAGTGACAGTGATTTTTTATTTATCAGTCCTTTTAGCTTGATTTGATTATAAACAAAAAAACCATCAAGTAAGGACATCATTTGTGACCCTGCAACTAGCTGCAAAATCATTTCCATATTAGGGAGAGGAAAATAGTCTTTTACGCTCACTCTGTTTAATGCACAAAAATCAACGCACGGTCTGATCTGGCTGGTTGTTTTCCGAATGATAACCAAATTGGAAAGACACTCAGAGTACTTAACAGGAAAAATTATCCCATCTTTCAAGAGTTTGTCCAACTCTTTCCTAATAGTCTCTTCAAGTGAGGGGTTAATCAGACTTTGTTTTTTCCTAATCAGTTTTATACCCTCCTTGATAGGAATGGCATGATCTACAAGAGTAAGATCAAAACCACGAATATCCTCATAATAACAAGAAAAAACATATTGAAATTAACGAAGTAACTCAGTGAATTTCAACTTTTCTTCATCAGTACATTGGGCACCTATCTTAACATTCTTTGGGGAATCGGGTGTTCCAATGTTCAAGGAAATGGTTTCACCCACTTTCATTTTTTACTCTTCTTCTTTATGCTTTTCTTTGTTTCCTACATCACTTGATGAAAATGAACTTTCTAGAGGAGTCAAGCCCTTCGTAATTTTGTTACTTTCCATGGATATAATATATTTGGGCTTATATGGTTCATTTTGTATGAAAGCACAGATGATTTTTTCACTAGGGAAGACCTTCCATGAATCTACATTGTCAGGGATATGAGGACGATATAAAGATTGAAAACTAGACTCAAGTCTCTGGCAGAAGTTGTCGAATAAGAGAGGCTGCAAAAATAGCTAACCTGTGAGCCATTGAATTCCAATCCCTTTTAAAATGAGTGATGTTAAATGATAATATGTTTGATATAAGCATCCAAACAATTTGGGTGTACTATTTGATTAACTTGTTTCTAGGAGATTATATTTTATGTACAAGGTTCACAACAAGCCTAGAGTCCCCAAAAACTGTAAGGTGTCCACAACCTAAATTATAGGCATTTTCAATGCCTAGAAATAATGCTTCAAATTCGGTGACGTTGTTTGTGAAAACAAATTCTAACCTATAGGAAAAGTTGTGAATTTTACCTACATGTGAGTACAAGATAATCCTAGCTCCATTACCTTCGTTGGAGCATGAGCTATCGAAGTGCATGTGCCACATATAATCCTCCAGATCAATTTGTTCCATGGTAGTGTCGTCCTCATTCGTAAAGATGGAGTACACCCCTAAATCCTCCTTGTCATAGTTTACATTAGGCTATGGAATGCTTTCTATGTACAGTGAGATTCTTCCTTCTCTTAGGACTATGATATGCTTTCCATTCTGAGGAACGAATAAGTGTGTCCTGTCAAGTGAAATATATCTACATGTCAAGGATTTCTAGTCTCTTCCTAAGATGATAGAATAATTACTTACATGCATTTCATTTACCTTGATATTAAGGGTTTTCTTGATTTTAGGATGTGCACATAGAACCAAATTCACATATTTTATTTCTCCTATAGTCGACTGTTGAAGACTATTATATGAGAGCATGCTTCTAGAATTTTCATTGCTACAATACAAGCCTAGATCTTCCATAATAATTTTCGACATTACACTTGGGCCCAAACCACCGTCAATCAGGGAACAATGGGATATTGTGTCCATAATCTTTAAAGAAATGAAAAATGGGGGATTTTTTACAAGGTGTCTAAAATTATTTACACCTACTTTATTTACAATAGAATTCTCTTCTTTTTCCTCTTCAAAGAGATTGGATATGGTGGAATATTTTCCTTCCATGAAATTTTTTGTATGCTTTTGTTTCTCAGGGACGAAAACCATGTCCAAAAGAGTAGCATCATCCTTGATATTAGCCAATTTGTTGAGAATGTTATATTTGGAAGAGGGAAGAGGGGAGGGAATTCGTTGACTATGAGGAGTCTTGGTAGTTTGTTCAATAACATGTTGCGAAGATGAGCTTGGACTAGAAGAAGTACGAAGGGGATCATATTTTCCTTTTGAAGCATAGGATTTATTCCTAGTGTTTATGAGCATGAAATCCTCTGGTTCTGCCCAATCTGGAACAACAATGCTAGTTTCAGTCCTTTTTCCAAATATTTTATCTCTGACGCTCTTCTTTACCTCACAATTACTTTCCTCGTGATTTTCCTCTAAAAAGTTACACCAACTGCGAGGCATGATGGCTTTGAGATGAAATTTGTTTTCATTGCGATTCCTAAAATATGGTGAATAAGAAGATGATTCCCCAAGAGTAAGTGAATGGACATTACCCTTTCACTCATATGCTATCATTCGATTATTTATATCATGTACAAGTTGTAAGAGGGCATACATGTCTATTAGTTTAATTGAGTCTCCCTTGGGAAGACCTGTTATTTCCAGTTGTTCTTCATACTCTAGACAAGTGTGAAGAGTGGAACCAATATTGTGAATAGAATTTTATTCAAGCCTATGTCGATAAGGGGAAGGTAGATAATTATAGTAATGCATAAAATCAGCTTGGTTCTGGGGGCAAATAAGTTTGAGAATTTGATTATACAACTTGGTGAAACGAAGTTTGAAAGACTTGATAGTCTCACCTTATTTGTATACAATGCTATTGTATTTCTGTAATTGTTCGGTTGGGCTATTAGACTGCCCATAAGTAGATTTGAACCAGTAAACTAACTCTTCCCAAGTGGAAAGAATCTTGGGAGGGAGATCGAAGAAATTGTTCGTTGCTTTCCCTTCGAGAGAGTTGAAAAACAAGTGCATACAAGTATCATTTTTATTATCTCCTATATTGTGGAAGGCATTAGAGAATGCCACCAAGTGTTTGTTTGTAGTGACTATGTTATTTCTTGAAAACCTAGGAAGATGTTCTTTAAATTTTGGTAGAAGACAAGTGGCAGGTGTTAGGTTTAAAGGTGAGGAAACATGTCATGGGGTAGTCGTAGCATCTTCTTCAAATTGAAAAATTCCATACTTCTTTATGAACTTGGTGGGGTTGGTAGTAGATTAGACAGGGACCTGATGGCTATAAAAAATACTAATTACTGAGAAGGTTGAAATTTCAGATGAAGAAGCACCTCTAGTGCCACCAAGCCACCCACAAATACCATTTTGTAAATGATGGGTGACGGTGAGAAGGATGAACTAGTCAAATCAGATAAATTTTTCCTTAGAGTACCTTGTTGGGTTGACAAGACAACGTTCCTTCTTCCTATTTCAGTGATAGGAGTGATTTCAGGAGACAATCCTCTTGTTCTCCTAGATATGCGAGGATTTAAGGACATGAAAAAGATCAAACATTTTAGGAAAAAGAGAGTTGCAGTTGATTCCTAGGATTTCTTTGCCTAGCCTCCCAGCGTTCTCAAACACTTATGTCTTGTTCAATTACTTCCCACGAGCATTCAAGATCAACTCAGGTGTTAGCGGTTTCTAAGATGGTATTAAATAAAGTTAAAACAATGTTGGTTTGGTCTTTAAGACCATGCTCAATATTGGGTTTCCTTGTAACAAGTATCGTCATCAGGATAAGAAAACAATCAATGAATAAAAAATAGAAGTATAAATATTCAATGATAATCACAAATACAATAGACCAGAGAGATATGGAATATCTCCCCACTATGGTCGCCAAATAAATGTTGAGTGAAAGGTATGAATTACCTTACTCCATCATTGTCAAATCTTTCCTGTCTAGGACAAGATAGTGGAGAATGTCACCCTGGATTTTATAGCCTCAAAATTATTCTCCCAATCTATAAGTATTAATTACTAGGATTGAGGTGGATTTATTTATGAAAATAATGTTGCAATATAAAATAAAGTTTATATTGGTTTCTGAAATATACACAGATTACAGAAAGTAAACATGGAGATTAAAAAGAGAAAAGTAACCAAGTCATAAATACACATATATAAGATAGAATAACAATCTAATTTATTTCATTTTAAGATATCAAAAGTGTTTTTCTCTTTAGAAAACCCCTGTGAGGGCATGGACCAAAGTCTGATTTAGAGATCTTCAATGAACACCATACAAAAAGACTTTGAGAATCAAACAAAACTGAAATTTATAATCTGGATCAACTTTCTACAACTTGCTGCCAATTTGACTCTGTAAGATATTCTTTATCAGTCATGAAACTTAATTCACAAACATACAAGAATACATAGACTATCAAGGATGCATCAACACCTCTAAAAAAAGCGTCTGAAAAGTTTGGTTCAGTCTTGAACCTTGTTGTCTACAAGAAGACCATGTTTTCACAAAAAGAATTAGGCTTTGAATAACTCAAGAATTAATGAAAAATGAAACAATCTTATGAAACCAAAAGAAAAAACCTTAGTCTTGCTTTCTCCTTCTATTCTCTTCTTCGCATTAAGTTTTTATTCTTTCCAAATAAGTTGAAGTAGTTCAACTACTTTCTTTAGTTATGTTAGGTTTGACTTAACTAATTAGTTTAGGAGAGGTAAATAATAATAATATAGTTAAGGGTCTTTAAATATTAATAACTAGGTAGGTGGGACCCCTTGTGACTCCCTTAATTTCCTCCTTTAAAATCATAAAATATAACACAAAAAGAATAACCATTCGACCATATGACGTCGTTGTAGATCCCTTAAATATCTTTCAAATTAGATATTTAAATATCATAAATAATTTATATCATATCCAAAAAAATACATAAATATCCACATCATCCACATTATCCACAAAATACCAAAACAAATCTTGTTGTACAAACATTCTCAAAACAACTAGCACTGTCTTCATCCACTCAAATCATAAAAACATAGAATACAAAAACTGTACATGCCACTCTCGGAGGCAATTTTTCTATTTTGACTGTTGTTTCCCTTTGATTTCTTGGAAGTAGCATGTGGTTGGTTAGACCCTTGGGGTTGTATCTCATTGATAACATGGGAACAATCATCCTTGAAGTGCATGCAAGATGACATAGATTTTGAGGAATCATTGGAGGGAGAAGAAGGGGAGGCCACTGCTTTTCCTTTATCGTGCACATGTGGAACAATAGCTTTTAGCATTTTACTAGCATGTGAAGATTGAACAAGTGAACCAAAACAAGAAATATTGACATTAGGATTGATAGGTGGTGGCATAGGTAATGACATATTGGTCCAACCATGCTTGTGAGAGACAATCAGGTTGACGATCTCTTGCCATCCATCATTTGTAGGGACATCCGGTTGCAAGGACACATGTGGAGGAAGAAGAATGCTAGGGATGTTCTGAGGTTGGAAAGAAGGTCTTTCTGGTTGATGTTTTACTATTCCATGACCCATCCAGTTAAAGAACCCAACTTGGAATGATTGGTGCAATTCTTGGGGGTCATCATCAAAATGTATGGAAACTCTAGACCTTCTAGGACCTCGGTGCAAATATTCCATGCCTCTATTATTTCTTCCATGGTTTCCTCTACCAAAGAAACTCATCCTGTAGCAGGAGTTCGTCAGTAATGAAGCTCCTAATAAACCATGCATGGAACTTTGCTTACATGAATAAAAAAGTCGCTCACAAATTGACACGAGATACATGAAAATACATCCATAACAAATCATGGGACATATTGAGGGAGTGTAATTAGCGAAAAGTGGTATAGTGATAGGTGATTAATACGTGAATATTGTTCAACAATTAATAAAACAATTTACTCTGTCATAAAGTATCAAACTATCAGTCATCAATCTTTGTTGTTTTATCCTTTTGTCTCTTTTGCAGAGACTTTTTCTTTTAAAATTTATTTCAAAGAACATGGATGCAATAAATGAAATTGGTATTATGAGGGGAATGTAATGAGGGAAAAGTGATAGGATGATAGGGAAATAATATGGATACTATTCAATTGAAAATAAATCAAAACATGCAAACACAACATATCTCTATTCATACCTTCAAAGTTTAACACTGTTCACTTTTTAAAAACAACAATTTAAATTGTTAATTTCTTTGACAAATTTGTTTGTTGGATTCCAAACAAAATTATTTATGCCCAAGATTATTTAAGCACAGCATCCTTTGCATCCATATAATCATTATATAACAAACATAACGAACAATATTGCAATCATAATCATAACCAAAATATCCTTTGAGCCATAATCATACATTAACTCCAATACTAAATTCTTTAAAACCAATAGGAACATGCACAATGTTTACAAGCACTTATATCCATCATTTATTTCAAAATTGTTCAACATAATCAAACTGAACATTATATATATTATACAGGCACCAATCAATTCGCACACAAGTGTCTTTTTATATAAACAACATACATTTGAACCAAATAACCTTTAATACTATGAGGCCAAGCTTCAAATAAAAAATAAGGTACAAAATTCTTCCAGAATTGCTAAACGAGGAAAGAAACAAAATCATGCCCGAGTAACCAAGCACGCACAATGCTCCCACTAACCATTGATCTAGAGTAAGACGATATCAATATAGTATTTAAGGTTTAATACAACAAGTGGAAGGTATGTACTAGTAGTTCAATCAAAGGATTAGGTTTTTGAATAGCATAGACCACTCATGCCCTATCACAATTTACCACATAATATGAATATGTGATAATGCTCTGAGCTATAAGGATTTCCAAAAAAAAAAAAAACCAATTCCAAAAGGAAACTAAATGAATCCAATCCCTTTAATCAACACTGTAATATGAGTGTCCAAGCACAAACCTGTGCCCGACCAAGAGCATGCATAATGCTTCCATCAACTTCTAGGTGGCATTAAGTTCAGACTATGAAATGCTTTCCAAGAAATGGTAAGGTCATAAGAAAGAAGCTAACAACTCAGGGTTTTTCTAGGACAAGGCAAGACTTTTTTTTATCTTTCATCAGTTCACATTTAAACCCACATGGTCGAAAAATATGTCTACACTAGTCAGATAGACGAACATGGCATGGGAAAACTTAAACATAGAGACATGTTATGAAAATACATAGATCGGGTGCTCACAAACCTCATAGCTTTGGTAAACCATAATAATCAATTTCCACATAGAGGCCAGACCCAAAAACCCAAGCCATGGCTGAGCATATTTGATTGTAAATTTTATTCAACAATTCTATGTGAAGATTACACACAACAAGAAGAGGGTGACCATTTTCTTTTTTGAGTGCCAACATTCCATAACCACCATCGTGAGAAAAAATAAATGTAAACACCAATACACAATTGAAAAGTATCATAACAACTTAAGAATCACACGGACTGTGAGAAAAATGAGACAAAAATTGATTCAAAGGGTAGAGTAACTATCATGGATGGAAGAGTAAGAAAACCAATACCTGGAAAAATCCTCTATGAGGAAAAACAAGATTGTATATATCCTTTATGACCAAACAAGGTGGAACAACAACAACGACCAGAGACAAAACTAAAATTCAAGAATGACTAGGTTGACAAGCTCGAGGGGATTTTGAGTGACATGCAATAAATGCATGTCAGTTATCCCTTCCAACCTCATTCAATTCAACGTACGATCCAAGTCGATTCACCAAAGCAATAAACAATTAGTCAACCAAATATCCATTTCCATATCACTTTTTCATAGTGTGCCACCCCTTGGTAATAACAACTTATTTAAATAACGATGTGCTAGGAACATAATCCCATGTGCAACCATATATGAAATTCGAACAAGGAACGTAACCATAGTAGAAAGGGTCTAGAGCACCCATCCTTGTTCATTATAATATAACATTATAACTCAAGTATAGTTATTTTATTCAAAAGAGCTCCATTATTATCCTCTATCAAGATCATTTAAAACATTTAGTGCCATGTTTTAATCAACCAAATATCCATATCACCATAATATTTTAAACCATGATCGGAGAAAAATGATCTGTAAAAGACTGTGTTGGTACCATCACATAAGAAAACTAAATATGAGTGTTGTATATTTGCCAGAGCACCACAAGTCTAACAAGGGGGTCCCACCTACTAGTTTATTATTAATATATATATATATAATAAATCTTGGAAATAATTTGCAAGCATAGTATTCATCGTTGTGATTTTAAGAGTCAACGAACCAGCGAATCCACAGGGAAATATGTTTTCAACAGATTAAAAACTCAGAATGTCTGGCTTTGCAGACCAAGTGAATCCTATATCAAAGAAAAAATTTACCAGAATGATTATTCAAAAGGGGGAAGTGAGGCAGTTTAAGGGAAAAATTGATCCATGATTTTGGGAATAGCTCATGGAAAGCATTACGTATGAGGGGTTTATTCCTGTGTGCATAAAATTCAATTGGTCACAGTGAAAGTGTTTATTTTTTAAACAATAAAAACTTCTTGTGTGCTCTTTTTGAAACTCAGGGTGGAGGGAAGAAAGGGAAGACAAAAATTAGGGATGAAAATCCAATTATCTATCTAACAGCAATATTGGAAGCATAAAGCAATTTTAGTGATGTCTAAAAGGGGGACATCATAATAGTTGTGTAACATTATTGTTATTGATTAACAATACATACAAAATAACAATGCTGTGGAAAATTTGATACTGAGTTTATTTCTTAAAAGAAAAGAGATTAATAAAAGAAAAACAACAGAAAAATAAAAACAGCAAAGCAAAATCAAAGCAGTGAAACATAAAATTATAATACAGAAGTAAACTTCATGCAGTGTTTAAACTCTTAAATTGGTTCCCTGTAGTGTTTCAAGTGGGAACCGTTGATACTATCCGAAAATAATCACTCTTCCGGGTCTTTTAGAAGATAAGAATTGGTGTCCTGGATAAAATATATTATAAAAGGACCCAGCCGTAATTTTTGAAACTTTGAATGTCTTCCTCTATCAATATGGGCTGAATCCCAAAGAAATACTTTCTCCTTTACCTTAAATCTGAAAACTGTTTCACTTTTTTTGAAATATTTCTTTATGGTTTGATGTTTTCTCTTTATGTTATCCAAGGAAAACATCATTTGTTCCTCTAAATCTAACAATGTGTTTATCCTTTGAGAGACATGAGAACAATTTAATTCTTCGATTTGTAGCATCAGCCGTAGAGAAGAAAGTTCCATCTCGGTAGGAATAATAACTTCTTGACCATAAGAAAGATGAAAGGGAGTAAAACACATGCTTACCTTGGTAGTAGTGTGATCTTCCCAAAGGGAGTAAGTGAGGAGGGTGTGCCATTGACAAGGATTATCTTCAATGAGCACATTGATAAATCTAACCAATCTTTTGTTAGTAGACTCAGCTTTCCCATTTCCTTGAGGTTAGTAAGACGATGAGGTAAAATGTTTGACTCCCATATTAGCTAGAAACTGAGTCAGCTTAGTAGAAATTAAAGTGGGACTGTTGTCTGTAATAATTTCTAAAGGAATGCCAAATTTGGAAAAAATATTAGTTTCAAGGAAAGAAATAACCTATTCATCTTGTGACTGTTTAAGTGGGACAACTTCAATCCATTTCGTAAAATAATATGTTGTTGTCAGGATAAAATCCTATCATGCTGAAGATGGAGGATTAATAGGACCGATAAAGTCCAAACTCCATTTCAAGAAAGGGAAATTAGGGAGGATAGTTTGCAGAGGCATGGCAGAAAGACACTCTTTTCCAACAAATTTTTGTAACTTGTCACAAGATTCTGAAAATTTATAAGAATCTCGAAAAATTGAAGGCCAATAATACCCTTTCATAATGATCTTAAAAGAATTATTTTTAGCAGAAAAGTGGCCACCCACATGAATAATAGAATCTAAATATCCATGGGTTTCTTGTAAATGTTTTTGTGCTTCCTCATTATTTACACAGTGAAGTAATATACCATTAGCATATCTCCTAAATAAGAAGTCTCCTAAAATCACATATATGGAAGATTCAAGACAAAGCCTTCTTCGTTGATGAGTATCTAAGCTATCTTGAAATGTTTGATTTTTCTAGTAATACACCATATTTTTATACCAGGGGTGTTCATCTATATGAACGATTTGACTATCAATGTAAAATAGTGCTGAAAGAGGATTATCGTGTTCATCAATTTCTTCACTTGCTTCAGCATGTTGAGCCAAGTGAAGGGCTAAGTCTCGTCCATCAATTTTTTTTGAAGTCATGATGGTTAAATCATGCTCCTGGATCTTGGCAAGCCAATGTGCAAGCTTATCTAAAAGATAAGTCTGTGAAATCAAAATATTGACAGCAGGAAAAAAGACTTTTACTAGTGTGTTCTTGCATAAGATAAAGAAACGAAAGTTTTCCACGACTTTAACAAGAGAAAAAGCATGTTTTTTGATATAAGAATATTTGAATTTGTCGTCTGAAATTTTTTTACTCATATAAGCTACTAGTTTTTTGTTATTTTGGTCATCACATTGAATGAGAACAACAGAAATTGCTTCCTCCATGGAATTAGTGTATATAATAAAATATTTCTCAAAATATGGCTTCACCAAATCAGTGCAGAATGGATTGCCTTCTTAATCCTCATGAAAGCATTATCGACATCATTAGTCCATGAAAAGGAGCGATCTTTTTTAAGAAGATTGTTAATTGGTTTGACCATTACAACAAAATCTGGAACAAATCTATAGACAAAGTTGATAATGCCCATAAAGACGTGAACCTCCTTTTTGGAAGTGGGGGAAGGAACGTTCATAATAACAGTGATCCTCTTGGGATCTATGCCTATTCCTGAATAAAAAACAATATGCCCAAGGATCTTTCCCTTGGTAACACTGAGAATATACTTCGAAGGATTTAAAGAAATGTTGAACTTTCTCCATCGCATGAGAAATTTTCTAAGATGACCAAAATGATCCAGTTGGTTCTTTGAATATATAGTCAAGTCATCAAGATAAATCTGAATAATCTTACCGATCATATCGTCAAAAGATATCTTCATATCTCTTTGGAAGGTGGCACCTGCATTAGATAAACCAAAAGGTATGAATTCGTAAGAGAAAGTGCCCCAATGTGTAGTGAAAGTGGTTTTATATTTATCAATCCTTTTTACCTTGATTTGATTATAACCATAAAACCATCAAGTAAGGACATCATTTGTGACCCCGCAACTTGCTCCAAAATAATTTCCAGATTAGGCAGAGGAAAATGGTATTTTAATCTCAGTCTGTTTAATGTGTGGAAATCAACACACAGTCGTACATGACTGATTATTTTCCGAATGGGAACCAAATTGGAAACCCACTTGGAGTGCTTAACATGAAAAATTATTACAACTTTCAAGAGTTTTTCCAACTCCTTCCTAAGATTAGCTTCAAGTGCCGGGTTAATGGGTCTTTGTTTTTTCCTAACTAGTTTTATACCCTCCTTGATAGGAATGACATTGTGTATAAGAGCTCGATCAAAACCACAAAGATCATCATAAGACCAAGCAAAAACATCTTGAAATTCATGAATTAACTCAATGAATTTCAAATTATCTTCATCAGGACATCGAGCACCTATCTTAACATTCTTTTGGGAATCGGGTGTTCCAATGTTCAAGGAAATGGTTTCACCAACTTTCCTTTATAACTCCTCTTCTTTATAACTTTATTTCTTTCCCACATCACTTGATGGAATTAACTTTGTAGACGAGTCAAGCCCTTCAGAATTTTGTTATTTTCCATGGTTATAATATCTTTGGGCTTATATGGTTCATTTTGTATGAAACAATAGATTCTTTCATCACTAGGGAAGACCTTCCATGAATCAACATTGTTAGGGTTATGACAATGATATAAAGATTGAAAAGTACAAGCAAGTCTTCGTGGCAAAAGTTGTAGAGTAGGAGAGGCTGAAAAAATAGATAACATGTTAGCCATTGAATTCAATTCCCTTTTAACATGAGTGATGTTAAATGATAATATGTTTGAGATAAGAATCCAATAATATTGGGTGTATAATTTCATTAACTTGTTGCTAGGAGAATATATTTTATGTACAAGGTTCACAACAAGCTCAATGTCACCAAAAACTGTAAGTTGTCCACAACCTAAATTATCGACATTTTCAATACCTAGAAATAATGCTTCAAATTCAGTGACGTTGTTTATGAAATCAAATGCCAACCTATAGGAAAAGTGGTGAATTTTACCTACAACTGACTACAATATAATGGCATCTCTATTACCTTCGTTGAAACATGAGCCATCAAAGTGCATGTGCCACATACCATCCTCCAGATCAATTTGTTCCATGGTAGTGTCGTCCTCATCCGCAAAGATGGAGTACACCCCTAAATACTCCTCAACGTAGTTTACAGTAGGTCGTGGAATTCTTTCTATGTATGGTGAGATTCTTCCTTCCATTAGGACTATTATATTCTTTCCAATCCGAAGAATGAATAAGTGTGTTCCATCAAGTGAAAGATATCCACCTATCAAGGATTGCCAATCTCTTCCTAAGATGATAGAATAATTACTTACTGGCATGTCATTTACCTGGATATTAAGGGTTGTCCTAATTTCAGGATGTGTGCACAGAGCCAAAGTAATGACTTTTATTTCTCCTATAGTCAATTTTGTAGACTATTATATGAGAGCATTATTCTATATTTTTCATTGGTACAAGACAAGCCTAGCTCTTCCATAATAATTTTTGACATTAGGATTGGGCCCGAACCGCCATCAATCGGGCAACAATGGGATATTTTGTCCATAATATTTATAGAAATGAAAAATGGGGGATTTTTTATAGGATGTCTAAAATTATTTACACCTACTTTATTTACATTAGAATCCTCTTCTTTTACCTTTTCAGAGAGATTGGATATGGTGGAAGATTTTCCTTTCATGAAATGTTTTATATTCTTTTGTTGCTCAGGGATGACAACCATGTTCAGAAGAGTAGCATAGGCCTTGATATTAGTCAATTGGTTGAGAATGTTATATTTGGAAGAGGTAAGAGGGGAGAGAATTCCTTTACTGTCAGGAGTCTTGGTTGCTTGTTCAATAACAACTTGCCAAGATGAGCTTGGGATAGAGGAAGTATGAGGGGGATCATATTTTCCTTTTGAAGCATAGGATTTATTCCTAGTGTTTATGATCATGACATGCTCTGGTTCTGCCCAATCAAGAACAACAATGGTAGTTTCAGGCCTTTTCCCAAAGATTTTATCTCTCAGACTCTTCTTTACCTCACAAGTACCTTCCTCGTGATTTTCCTCGCAAATGTTACACAAACTGCGAGGTGTGATGGATTTGGGATGAAAGTTATTTTCATTGGGATTCATAAAACATGGTGAAGAAGAAGATGATGCCCCATGAGTAAGTGAATGGACATTTCCCTTTCACTCATATGCTATCATTCAATTATTCATATCCTGTACAAGTTGTAAGAGGGAATACATGTCCATTAGTTTAATTGTAACATCCTGCTCTTGCGCGCACTGAGTGAACTTATTCTTTGAGGACATTTTCTTGCAAGTGATCCAAATTATTATACTATTGGTCATTTGATTATGATTATGAGGCATTATGGATGTGATTATATCTTATTTTGTGTATTTACATAGACAGGTGCCATTGACTGTGTTCTCCTTAGTGTGCAGGACTTTTGACCTCAAGGATGCAGAGGCTTCGATGAAACCCCTTGGACTCCGAATCAAGTCAGGGAGTGAAATTTTCGGGTTGATTGTTGTAGATATGACATATGTACATTTGATTAGATGTTATGATGATTAATTATTATTGCAGACATGATTTGTTGATGATGTAAGCTGACGATAGCTTGTCGACCAGACTCACATGTGGAGCAGATGGGTCACGCACGACAACCAAAAACGTTGAGGGAGAGTTGTGGATATAATCCCTACCACAACATACTAGCACTCTCATCGTGGCTCAAATTGTAGGTTAACAATTACCTTGTTCGAGAAGACCCACGATGCCATGAGGGCAGACTGAGATAGTCCCTCACAATGATTCTAAGGGGCAAGCAATAAGGCAGGGGCCTTATTCCTTAGATTCCCTTAGTCTCCCACAAGATCACCTGGCAGAGTACTGACTCCAGGGGTTTTTTATGTCTACCAAGTCAGTTAAGAGGTGAGTGGCACCCTTGGAGCACGTAGTGCGTCTTGAAGGGCACGTCGCGCAAGGAAACTTGAAAGAGGCGAGTGGCACCCTTGGATCATGTAGTGCGTCCTGAAGGGCATGTCATGCAAGGAAAATGGAAAGAGGCGAGTGGCACCCTTGGAGCACATAATTCATCTTGAAGGGCACGTCACGATTTCAATGGGTAAGTGAATAAACCTAGTCGGCCTTAAAATTAAGGACGTGATAAGTAAGGTTTAAAAAAAAAAATCCCTAATAAAAATGTCGCCCAGCCTAGGAAATTAAAATCTAGGTCTAAGTGATACTTGTGGTAAAAACAAAATGATAATAATAATAATCATAATTAAACATGTGATGAGAAGGGGGTAAGAAATTCAATTAATTTATTAAAAACAAATTACTTTAGGGGATTAATTTTTTTTAAAAAGAAATGATTGTTTTCTACATATACTAATTTAATTAAATGGGAATTTAGGAAAGAAATCACTTAGAAACACTATAAAAAGGATGGAGGAGGAGGGTATGGGGATGATCTTTTATGCATAACGTTACGCTGCAGAATTTTTGTCTTGATTGACTTATCTTGTGTGAGTTGGGATACCTAGCTCGGGTAATGAGTGGTAGATCAACCTTGTCAGGCGAGATGGGTACTAGTTGTTCTTGGTTTATTGTGTGTGGCCCCTTTGCATCTCAGGGGGCTCAGGGGGAAGAAGATTACCCCTAACATTGGTTGGGAGGTACTCGTGAGGACACATCAATTGGCAAGTCAGATATGGATGTAGCGCACATGTCACAATGACTCAGAGCTGTCACCTTGGGCTACGGTACACATGTTTTTATTTGAATGGTAGATTAATATTGTTCTTGTGCGACCATTACTGTACTATTGTGGAAAAAAATTGTTTTACTCAACATTTTTAATCGAGAACTTAAAGTCATCATAGCTCTACGCTCGTTGCATTGAATTGATTTCTTTGGCAACCGATCCCTGATTGCTATGACTTCTCTGTTTTTCTTTATTGATTATTATGAAGAGTTTGTGCTTTATCTTTCATCCTCATCCCTATAACATGAGTCCACGCCTGAGTAGTTAGCTAGGACAAAAATCGATGATCATCACCTCGGTGCATAGCGACCTATAGATTCTAATGCTCTGCTTTTCTATGCATGGATGATGAGCAAAGGATGTTTTGCTCAACTGTCTACCCTTACACATCCCTGCATTGATTGATTCATTGTGGAATGTTTTATGTTTGCGTCATTGTTGGATTATCTCTGTGCTTTATCTCTGCGATTTTTGTGATGAATCCTAGTGCTTGGTTGGGTATTTTGTCTGCGATTACATGTAGTGACTACTAGGTAATA
>SNQJ01S0004178.1:140705-177383 GCA_010110895.2 Picea sitchensis | reverse complement strand
ATGGATGAGAGTATGATTGACAGAGTTGATACCCCTTTCATTTCACGAATTTTCCAAGCGACATCCATTGACTGTTGTATAGATTTTTTACTCAACCACAAAAATTTTACCATCTTTCTTCCTTGAATGTTGTACCTGCATTTTAGTCAACCACGAATCCTTCTACCTACATTTTTCTTTGACTGCTCCACCTACTCATTAATCAACAACGAATTCCCACCTCTGCATTTTTTTTAATGATCTATGGGTTGCTATAATATCTGTGTTTAATGAGTTGTTTGTGCATTCTTTTACCTACTTTTGGTGATTGTACATGCATTTTTATTTTTCCTGCGTTTATGAATTTTTCCAGCATTTGATAAGATTCCAACAAAGATATGGTGAATCGGTTCCTTCTAATGCCCAACAATTTAATTGCACACACATGCACAATGATTTATATGCCTACACTTACACAACGATTCATTTTCTTACACATGCAATTTATTTATATATTTTGGTTTCTATATCATGCGTTTTAATGGTAATGAGACAATGACCAGGTAAATCTATTGACAACAATATTATTATTAGCAGATTGACAGGATTCCATTAACAACATATTGATAGCATCGTTTATGATTAGCAATTTCATTGATATCATTGATATCATGTCACCTTGCGTCTCATCAACTTGTTTCTTGGGAGCATGGGTATAGTCTTCTTGTCAGTTAACTCGATCTCCTAGCATGTTGATTTTATCTTGTGTTAGGGGTCCAGTCATGATGTTGCGTCATGGTTTTTGTCACACCTATAACCTGGCGACGACATGATTCTTGATGAGGAAATCATTGTGCGCCCTAGTATATAGAGGCGATTGATAACTTGGTCGGAGTCTGTTCTTCCCATTGTGGGTGTTTGTTCGTTGTAGTTGTTGATGGCACTTGGGTTATAATGCCTTCATGCATTTGGTTTCATCCCATAGAGGTTCTAGCTACTGGTTTTTGAAAACTTTGTGTAGGGATTGTGGATCTTGTCCCTTAGCTTGTAGGCATTGTCGTTTTTATGTCGGGTGGGTATTCATTTCTATATTTTAATTTATGCATGTTTCGCCCAGCTGCTAGTTGTGCTAGTGAAATGAGTCATTGTTGTTTGTTGCCTGATATGCATGTGTGTGTTTGTCGTCGGGTTGTGTGGTTCAACTATTTTCGTCGTTGCCTTCCTGCCAAAAAAAAATAAAATTGTGTTTTTCCTTCATTGCAGTCGTAACGATTGGGGTCGTTACCTATGGTATCAGAGCAAGCTTGAACCCATGACTTGGGATCACTATGACTTTCATTGATGTGATTTTTGATTATAATGTTGCTAATTAAGTTGACTTGTATTCGTGCAGGTAATCGTGGTTAGAGGATGTCACAAAAGAAGATGACAGGATGCGAGGGGAAGAAGTGCGACGCCTCCAATAGCATCCATGCCTGAGGGGTCTAACCCCCAGGGAGATGAAAAGGTTATCAGGAAGGAGAATATAGCGGTGTGTGATGTGGTTGGGATGATGAGGTCCTTTTAGTAGATGTTTGAGGCACTTATCAGTCGTTTGGACATATATGAGTCCAGGGCATTGGCACCACCTGAGGGTCCATGACGCGCTTCGGTCAGGACTAGTAGCATTCACCGCGAACTTGAGAAGGTCAAATTTCCTGAGTTATTTGGTTCTCCAAACAGTGCAGCCACCGAGGCATGGTTGCAAAATATGGTGATGTGATTTGCACTTCGTGACTATAACTCCAACATGAAGTTCTACATGGAGGTCTTTCAACTCAAGGGGATCACTCTTCTATGGTGGAAGACACTTCTACCACAATTGAACATGAACATCGAATATGTGTCATGGGAACTGTTCAAGGAACAGTTTTGAAGGAGGTACCTATGAAAGGAATTCATTGAGTGATAGCTCAATGAGTTCAAGGCTTTCCAACAAGGCAATTGTACGGTGCCCAAGTATGAGGCCTATTTTATGCAGTTTCTTCAGTATGATCTGCACCTTAATACCGAGAAACTTAAGGTAAACAGGTTTTTTTTTGGCATTAATGTCAGCATACATGAAAAGGTTAATATTTTGATGCCTCATACCTTCCATGATGGAATCCATAATGCCCTCATAGAAGAGGAGGATCGTATCAGTTGGGGTCAGGGTAGGACTCCAGCGAGATCAGTAGGGCAGGTGTCATCTGGTGCGCAGCAGCATCAGACACCAGCTAGACATATGCTAGGATATTGTATCTTCTAGAGAGGATCCAATTTCACTACACCTCGACAACCAACACCTCAATAGTGGACTCCTTACCGAGGACCACAGCATCAGCAGTAGCATCGATCGCAACCTCAATAGTTTAGGCTTGTTCAATAGAACAAACCAGGATTCTAGGCTGGTGGGCCATCGACTTCTACTTCAGGTACTAGGAGTACTAGACCAAAGAAGGGGTGTTGGACATGTGGGGAGCCACAGTACCAGCACGACTACCCAGTGGAGAGGACTAGAACATATGGATCAGTCAGACCCACTACCGTGGGAGATTTGGGCAAGTCCCATCAGATTTATGCATTGGTGAATAACCACCAGGCAGAGCACGAATCAACTATTCTTGAGACATCAAGTACCATTGCTGACTAGACCCTTAGTATTTTGATAGATCTCGATGCTACCGAGAGTTTCATTTCAGGTGAAACGCTAAAGAGGATTAAGGTAAAGGTAGTTGAACAATATGAGTTTCTTTTTGTAGATATGGCTTCAGGACCCAAACAAAAGGTTGGAGGAAAGGTTACGGGATGTACCCTTAACGTAGGAGAGTTTGTCACCAGGGCCAACTTGTACGTGACGATATTAGGATCTTACGACGTCATGATCGGTATGGACTAGTTGGAATCCCATGAGGTGATACTCAACTCTAAAATGAAACAGTTGAGCTTGGTCAATGACAAGGAACAAAGACACATGATTATAGGTCAGAACTAGGGAGTTTCCCTGATGTTCATCTCTTCCTTGTAGTTACGAAAGAGCATGCGCAAGGGGTGTAATATATATGTGATCCTTGCTTTCAACGAGAAGGGAGTAGTGGAAGGTCTAGAACACCTTTCGGTGGTGAGGTAGTTTGCGGACATCTTTTTGGAGGAGTTACCTAGGATGCCTCCGGAGATAGAATTAGAATTTACCATAGACCTAAAACCGGGGACTGAACTGATAGCAGGAACGCCTTATCGAATGTTGATCCCAGAGTTACAGGAGTTGAGAATTCAATTGAAGGAGTTGATGGACCTGGGACTAATACATCCTAGTGTGGCACCATGGGGTGTGCCTGTTATTTTCATATGAAATAAGGATGGGTCATGGAGACTTTGCATTGACTACCATCAATTGAACATCACAACGATCAAGAATCAGTATCTGTTGCCAAGGATTGATGATATGTTTGATTAGATGAAGTGTGTGATGATGTTTTCAAAGATCGACTTGAGATCAGGGTATGACCAATTATGGATCAAGGAGAATGGCGTCCCTAAGACCTTATTTAATACGATATTTGGACATTATGAGTTTACTTTGTTACCGTTTGGACTGACAAATGACCCAGGGGTATTTATGATTTTGATGAATCAGGTGTTCTATAAGTACTTGGACAATTTCGTCCAAGTATTCATTGATGATATTTTGATTTACTTTCGGATGATGGAGGAGCATGAAAAGAACTTGCGCTTGGTACTACAGTGTCTGGGAGACAACAAATTGTATGGGAAATTTTATAAATGCTCGTTTTATCAATCGAAGATTCACTACTTAGGGCATGTTATCTCCGACGAAGGTATCGTCATGGATCTAACAAAGGTTGAGGCTATTATGGAATGGCATGCCCTGACGAATGTCCCAGAAGTCTGTAGCTTCATGGGTTTAGAAGGATACTATCGATGTTTCATCAAGGGATTTTTGAAGATATCAAATCCGATCACAGAATTGCAGAAGAAGAACAAGAAGTTTGTTTGGACTGAGAAATGCACGGAGGAATTTCGGAGGATGAAGGAGCTGTTGACAACAACCCCAATACTAAAGGTCCCTGACATGGACACATAATTATTGTTATGCACTAACGCATCCAAGGAATCCTTAGGCAGATTCTTGATGCAAGATGTTCTAGTGATCACTTACATCTCGAAAAAATTGAGAAGACATGAGGAGAACTATGTGATGCATGATTTGGAATTGTTTGCCATTGTTTATTCCTTGAGAGTTTGGAGACACTAGCTTATTGGATGAAAATTTGAACTAAAAATAGACCACTGTGGACTACAGCAGATCTTTATGCAAACCGACTTGAACGCGCAACACCGACGTTGGTCAGAATTTCTTAGCGAGTATGATTTCAAGATTACTTACATAAAAGGAACAATGAACCAAGTGGCAGAAGCATTGAGTCGAAGACCACGCATATTTTCGGTGTTGCCTCTTCAGATGAATATACATGCAAAGATTATAACTTTACAGTGTGACGATGACTGGTACAAAGAGGACAAGGATTTTATTAGACAAAACACAATTATGGTACCAAGTTGTGAAGGATTTACGTTTGACGAGGATGGATTATTGAGATTTAAAAACCAAATTTACGTACCACTGGACGATGAGTTGAGGAGTTTGATCCTAAACAAGGCTCACAGAGTAGTGTACATGGCTCACCTAGGAGTTACGAAGATGAGGGAGATCCTTAAACCCTTATTCTTATGTAAAGGAATGAAGGCAGACATAGTCAACTATGTGGCCAAATGTCTAAAATGTCAGCAGGTGAAGGATAAACATAGACATACAAGAGGATTTGCTGGCACAAGGGCAGACCCGAGGTTCAACGCTTCAACAATGCAACAACAAAATCCTAACTATCGACCCTTTTGGCAACACCTGCAAAGCAGATGAAGTCTCAATTGAGGTAGAGGAAGGTGGGGTTGTAGGACTCAAGTGTCTACAACCTAGCTAGGACACAGATCTGTGATGAAATTACTTAACAGAGCACTTAACAGTTAACATTTCTAAGCATTTAAACCTTATTCACATCACAGGTAAAACCCTAATTACATAGCAACGCAATATTCAACAAGATATAACACATTCAACTACTTAGCACATAGAAACTGATCAGATCTAGCATTCATTCACATCACTAAGAACTAATCTACTATAGCAGATGCATCTAACATACATAAGATAACAACAGTAAGCATAAATCACATCAATCACACAAAGAAACCATAACACAGGATATACATGGTTCACCCCCAACGTGGGGCTATGTCAACCAACTTATTCTTCTTATCTATTATATTCTCTCAATATTTTTACAAGAACAGAGCATCATAACCAACTGCGCATAGGATAGGAGATCTATGCGCACCTTTCTAGATCTCACATGCCCTTTCTTACAATTATTTTCACTTAGCTCTGCAAGTTCTCAATACACAATATGCACAGAGCTAACTCTATCACATAGATCCAACTAATTACATTACTTGCACTTAGCACAAAATCACTTAGAACTGCATATCCCCCTTACTTACATTGCCTAATTTTTTATTTATACAGTACAAAATGGGCCTAAACATGGGTAAAACCCATGGGCCGACATCCCATAACCGTTACATAAACCCTAAACCCAAAAAGTCTGCAAAAGGTGGAGAGATTTCGCGATCTCTACTTCACCTGGAGCTCCATCTTCGACCAGCTTGTCGAATTCCCAAAATTGGTTAAACATGACCAACGTTTCCACAAAACTTGGTCAAGGGCCAAAAGGCCCCCAATGCAAACCTATGACTCATCGTGAGTCACTCTGACCTAGGTAACTTTTCCTCGAAGGCCTCGATCTTGACTCGAGCTGATTCAACCTATTGTTTTTCCAGAGCCTCCTACTCAGTGAAATCTTGAATGACCTTCTTGGTGATAGGTCCTTCCAATTGTTTTTTAACTGAGGTGACCAATTGTTCTAGTTGTGCACCTTGTCCTTCAATCTCCTCAGGAAGTGTGCAAGCTTCATACTGCACTCATTGGAGCCTCTGGGTCACTTCCATGACTTTATTCCAGAGGGAATGGACTTGTTTATGAACCTAGCATTGTTCCTGGGACCTTTTCAACCTCTCGATCGCTGATAGTGGCTTCAACTATGCTTGCACGGTTGCTTCTTGTTGATTTTCCTACTAGAGATGTGACTCCAATTTCCTTAGTTCTGGGTCCTTTGTAAGGCGCTCATAGGTCTGCACACTTCAACTATTGAGTTTCTTGCATTCCAGGTCCAATGCCTTGATTCTCTCAACTGTGCTCTGATTCGTTTCATCTCTCTGATCTCGTACTTCCTATGGAGTGTTTGGCACGACTTGTAATTCCAGTTCTGCAATTCATGCTTGGAGCTACTGAATGGCTTCAGTGAGCTTCCCCACCTGTCTCTCAGTTTTTTCTTCTTCTATATGTGCTAGGCCCATCACAGAGCAAAGTGCTCTAGTGATTGCTTCTTTAACTCCCATCTTCTCTGTGAGAAAATGTTCTTTCTCCTTCTAGATCTACGTTCTATCCTTTGCAAAATTCACATGGAGGTCATATTTTTCTTGTTTTGCAACCATACGTTGCTCTATGGCTTCCTCCTTTTCTTTCTTCAGGTCCTCTGTGGCCTATTCTGTTTCTTCTTAGACACAACAAAGGAGAGCTTCTGTCACATATGCTATTCTTCATAGCTGGGCAGGCTCATCTCCTAAATCTGGTCTATGTGATGGAAGTGGCACAGAAGATACTATGATGCAGTCGCACCCGCAGGTACACCCGCTCACAGGATCTTCTCTTCCCTTGGCCCAAAGAACTATAGAGTCCTTCTAATCCCCTTATTGGGAATTGTCTACACCCACAGTAACTCTCGTGGTTGATCCCCCTTAATGATCGGGGAATCGTACTTCGCTGGTTCGTGAATCCCGTGGTTGCGCACTTTACGTCCCACGATATCCTGAAACCCAATGTGGGTCAATGCTAACACCTTCTACTTCTATCGGTACTTTCTCCATCGTGATTTCGACACCTATGATGTTGAAATCAACTTACCTCGCTGACCCCGACTTCCGATATACTGACACCATGCGCCACCTGTCCTCCTTGTCGGTGCTATGGCCCACACTCATTTTATGATTGGGAAATCACGTATCGCGATATCAGCTGCACTCGTTTCCGGAAATTTCTAAGTCCCAAACCCCAATATGGGGTGACACCTGTCCTCTACTCAAACGCTTGTGGTTGTTTGGGCATTGCGTTTCGGAGTTTCGCGACTCCTCCTGCAATGATCTTCACATCACCGAAAATCCCGATATACCGATCCCCGATGCATGTGAGAAGGACTCCCTCATATCACTATCCCCTCATCTCTCTATCAGACATCGCGCGATTGTGATTCCTGATGGTGTGATTTTTTCACTCTCGGAGTTCCCGAAGTATCGAACCCCGACTCCTCTCCAAGTTCCTGACGCGTGTCCTGCTGAGATCAATGGCTAGGATTTCTCTGGAGTTTCGGGACTCGCAAGGTCTCTGATTATTAACCTTTGAAGACCCAATGCCTCCAATATCCCGATGAATCCTCTGGGACTTCTCCTCTACTCACTAGGACTTAACACCAGTGCAACTCCTGCAAAATTTGATGGTTGACAAGAAATCAACTGTGGATCCAACGGCTCACAAACTTTCGAGCTCGAACTCTAGATGTGGTCGTAACCTTCTCGTTACTCTATTGGATCTGAAAGTTGGTGGGATTTTCATGAGTTCCCTCCCCCAGATCTTGACCCTCGCTTCTCCCTCCTTGAGGATTTCTTGATGCGAAACTTCCTATGCGATCCTTCAACAGATTTGAAGGCTTTACTCCTCCTGAGATTTTTCCATCTTTTCAGTTCTTAAAAGAACTCCTTGCGGCAAACCTTCAATCACGCTAAGTGTTGAAGTCTCTCTTCAACTCTATGCATGCCTGCAGCAGCAGTCCTTCAAAGCTTTACTTAGGTTCGCAACCCTGAGCCTTTTACCCAACCTGCACACTCCTTGCATGGATCATGTAACCCAATTCACTTCTGGATGAACGAGAATCAAAGTTATCCCTATTTGAACCCTCTATCAACGCACTCCTTGTGGAGAATTCGACTGCACTCCTTGTAGGAATCGTTTGGTTCAAATAGAGAAACAATTGAAACTCATTCCTTCACCCTTTCAGACTTCAATTCAACCATGAAATCACATACACAGCATATAAAAGCAAATGTATGATAGGAAGCAAACATTCATGAGCCTATCAACATCAAATACACAGAGAACAATACAAGCCATGAATTTGAGTCAGAACTCTTCTATTAATTCAAATGTTGATACATGGGTGTCTTTTACACAGCTCTCTACTTTCTCTTTCTCTTCTGCTCTTTCAGAATAAAATTACAATGTACAATGAGGGTGTCTATATCCGTTTTCCCTCCAACTCCTAAACTGTCTAGTCTAGAATTAAAATCCTATCTACCTACATTAACTATATTAAATGTTGTCTATCTATCAAGGGAAAGATCTATCCACTCAAGGTCCATTTACAATATACAAGTGCACTTCATCTTAAATGACTCATTTAAGATCGCGCAACAACTTCCAAGGAAATCTCAAAATATCTGATGGCTTATCCAGCTGTCTTCCGCTTCCACGCTGGCTCGATTGATGAGTCGGCGATGCTCCTACATCATACTCCTCAGCTTGAAAACCTTCATGGGCTCCTGTCCATGAGCTCTTGCATGGTCTGTCCATGCTTCTGTATTTCTGCTTCAGTCTCCCAGTTGGCATATTCAACTGGATGGTTCTTCCACTTGACCAGATACTCGTAGTATTCTTTCCTCCTGGTCTTTTTACCCACTTTCTTATTCAGTATGTGTTCCATCTGTGGTCTCTCTGCAATAGGCATCTGCCTTTTCCATTGAACCCCTGGTTGCTCACCTTTTGTTCCTGCTTCCTTAGCTTTATATGGATATAATTATGCGACATTGAATATCAGAGATATTCTGATCCCATCTGGCAACTCGATCTCATAAGCATTTTCTCTGAATTTTCCCAAGACCTTACATGGTCCGATTTTCTTCATATTTAACTTATTGTATGTTCCTCTTAGGAACCTTTCCTTTCTCAAATGTGCCATAACCAGATCACCAACTTCAAACTGAAGTTGTCTCCGATGTTGATCTGCTCTGTTCTTGTACTCCTGGCTTGATTTCAGCAGTCGCTCCTTCACCTGGCTGTGAAGTTCCTTCATCGCTTCAGAGAATTCTTCTGCACTAGTGCTACTAGTAGCAGTATGTTCTGAATTCCTCAATTCAGAAACTCCTCTCGACTGTGTGCCATATACAATTTGGAATGGACTCTGGCCTGTGCTCCAATTCACTGAATCGTTATATGCAAACTCTACCTGTGGTAATATGTGTTCCCAACTGCTGTGGTGCTCTATCACCAAGCTTCTCAACAAGTCTCCCAGACTTTTGTTGACCACTTCCATTTGTCCATCCGTCTGAGGATGATAAGATGAACTAAACATCAAATTAGCCCCCAGCTTCTTCCATAATGTCTTCCAAAAATTCCCTTTGAACTTTGTGTCTCTTTCCAAAACTATTCTTTTCGGCAATCCATGAAGTCGAATGACCTCCTTGAAGAACAAATTTGCGATGTGAGTCACATCACTAGTTTTATGGCATGGGATAAAATGTGCCATATTGGAAAACCTATCCGCTACCACAAAGACTGAATCAAATCCTCTTTGTGTCCTTGGAAATCCCAATATGAAATCCATGCTTATCGCATCCCATGGCCTCTCTGGTATGGGAAATGGCTGATAGAATCCTGCATTCTGCTTCTTTCCCTTCGAATGCTAGAAAATTCTACATCTGTCTAAAAATCTCTTGACCTCTGACTGCATCCCTGGCCAAAAGTATGACTCTTTCAGCTTCGCGAATGTCTTATCATGACCGAAATGTCCGACCAATCCTCCACTATGTTTCTCCCTCAGCAGATTCTCCCTCATGGAGCAATTTGGAATACACAACTGCTTGCCCTTAAAAAACAACCCTTCCTGGATCACGTACCCTATCCACTGGCTTCTGTCTCTGAGAACTGGATTCTCAGCTGCTTCATATGCTTCCTTAAAGTCTAGATCATGTCGTACATGTCCCTGAGATCATCAAAACCCAATGTTTTGACTTTGAACTCCTGCAACAACAAACATTTCCTGCTCAAAGCATCATCAACTTTGTTAGTAGTACCCGAAATATGCTTAATTGCAAATGTGAAATTTTGCATATACTCAACCCATTTTACATGTTTCTGATTCAACTTCTCCTGTTGAGTCACAAACTGTAATGCATGGTTATCACTATACAAAACAAATTTTTTCAGGATCAAGTAATGCCTCCACTTTTTCAATGCTTGTATGATAGCATAAAAATCCTTATCATACGATGAGTATTTCAACTTTGCCTCATTCATCTTCTCCCTGAAATATGCAATCGGTCTGTCCTCCTGACTTAAGACCACTCCAATTACAAATCCTCTTGCATCACATTTTAATTGAAACATCTTCTAGAAATCCGACAACACCAGAACCAGTTGTTCCGTGATCTTCCCCTTCAACAGATTGAAGCTCTCCTCAGCCTCTACTGTCCATTGAAAATATTTATGCCATTTCTTCACTGTGTCCATCATTTCTTCACTAATCCCACTGAAATTCCTTATGAACTTTCGGTAGAAACTAGCTAGTCCATGAAAACTTCTCACCTCAAAAATGTTCTTCGGTGATGGCCAATTATTGATCACTTCTACCTTATCTGGATCCATCCTCAACTCATTCACTAAAATAACCAAACCCAAGTAAATGAGCTCTGTCTTCATGAATGAGGATTTCTTCATGTTAATCAACAGTTTCTCCTGTTGTAGCTTCTTCATCACAATGGCCAAATGCTTCAGATGTTCAACCTTTGTTTTACTGAAAATCAGTATATCATCCAGATATACGATGACAAATGATGAATTCCCTCAGGACTTCATTCATCAACCTCATAAAGGTACTCGACACATTTGTTAAGTCAAACGACATAACAAGCCATTCATAAAAACCTTTGTTTGTCTTGAATGTTGTCTTCCATTCATCACCTTCTCTCATGCGAATCTGGTGATATCCAGTTTTCAAATCAATCTTTGAAAAGTATTTTTCTCCACTCAAGCAATCCATTAAATCATCCATCCACAGCAATGGAAACCTATAACTGATGGTTATCTTGTTGATCGCCCTTGAGTCGGTACACATTCTCCAACCTCCATCTTTCTTCGGACTTAGTACTGTCAGAACAACACATGGACTCAAGCTTTCCCTGACCAATCCTTTGTCTAGCAGCTCCTGGACCTGCTTCTTGACCTCTTCATTTTATTGCGGCATCAACCTATACGTGGATTTATTTGGAAAACTAGCTCCTGGTATGAGGTCTATATGATGAATCACACTCCTCATCGGTGGCAATGAACGAGGTAATTCATCCAACACGATATCAGTGAACTGTTCCAGTAGTTCTTGAATATCTTCTGGTAGATCATCCATTCTTGTGCTAGTTAGAACAATCCTTGGTTTCCTGACCACAAAGAATTGTGGATCTTCTTTCTTCTTCACCTCCATAAAAAGCTCCTTCCCACTCATGAGAAGTACTATGTTGTTTACTTCTGGCTTCACCTCCTTATCCTTTATCGGAAGCAACATATGGGTTCTCCCATTCTTCTCCAGGGTATATGTCTTCATCTTCCCATCATAAATTACGTTCCTGTCATATTTCCATGGTCTACCCAGCAATAAATGACATACATCCATAGGGATGACAACATAGAGTAATTTATCATTATACCCTCCTATTTTGAATTCAACTAAACACTGTTTAGTGACACTTACCTGGTGTCCTTTTTGTAGCCATGAAACTTTGTATGGACTTGGGTGATCAGTCGTCTCTAGCTCCAACTTCTCCACCATCTCGGTTGAAACGAGATTATCCATGCTACCACTATCCACAATAACCTTCCATACCCTATCCTTGGTTTTGCAAGTTGTTCTGAAAAGTCTGGTCCATTGAGCCGAGTCCTCCACCTCCTTCTTGGGTGTTAAGAGAACTTTACGCATCATCAATGACCTTCCTCCCTTAGCATCTTTAGTTTCCATGTCTCGCCGCTGTGCCTCAACGATATGAGCTTCTCCTCCATCCTTCTTTTTCTCTGGACACTCGAATGACTTGTGCCCATTTTTCCCGCACGTGAAGGAAGTGATTACTCCACCTCTTCCTCTTCCTCTACCTATGAAACAAGGAAACATATTGTTATCGGCATACCCTCCTCTCTGTTCAATATGTTGTTCTCTTTGCTCAGCATGTTTCCCTTGCTGTGAATTTCCACCTCTCTCAGTACGAGTCTGAGGCTTTTTCCAGTCATCCTTGGGCTTCTGGTTTCTTTCCTGAGCAACTGCCTTGCCTCTTGGCTAATTCCTGCCTCACCCTCGCTGACCTTGCTTACGACTAAGATTCTCTTCAGCTTTCAAAGCCATATGATAAGAATCCTCCATAGTTATGATGGTTACCATGCTCATCTCGTCCTGGATATCGTATCTCAGGCCATTCATATACCTGGCAACTTTCTCATCATCGCTCTCTCGATGACCTACCCTGATGTTCAGTCGATAGAATTCTTCCGTGTATTCTTTCACTGTCATCAGCTTCTATCTCAGGTTCTGCATCCTCCTGAACATAATGATTTGATAATCTCTTGGGATGAACTTTGCCTTCATCTTTGCAATCATTCAATCCCAACTCTTGATTTTCTGCTTATCTTTGCAGTGTCTATCTGCTTGTAGCTCGTCCCACCATAATGATGCATGTCCTTTCAAGCATGTAACAACATGCTTGACTTTCTTATCCTCTTCGACATCTTCGTAGTCAAAGTAAGTATCCAGAGCTCTAATCCAATCGAGAAGCTCCTCTGCATCCAAGTTTCCCTCGTAAATTGGAATGTCCATCTTCATCTTTGCACACATCCTTGCAATAGCTTTTATTAGACGTTCATTCACTGCATCCTCGGATGCGAATTCCTCCTCATGCTCAGCTTCAACTTCACTATCGGAATCACTCAGATCCCCCACACTGGTTGTGCATCTTTGCGTTGTCTCCATGTCTTCGAGTCTTGCTCAGAGATCACGCATTTGTCTTTCTATGGCTGGATCTGCCATCTTCCTGCCTCTTCGTCGCGATATTTCCCTATCCTCCGGATCGGGTGACTGGACATCTCTTCTCTTGGGCGTCATGGTGAATTCTCCTCTCTGCTACAAAAAGCAACGAACCTTTCTTAGCTCTGATACCAAACTGACGCAGTCGCACCCGCAGGTACGCCCGCTCACAGGATCTTCTCTTTCCTTGGCCCGAAGAGCTACAGAGTCCTTCTAATCCCCTTATCGGGAATTTTCTACACCCACAGTAACTCTCATGGTTGATCCCCCTTAATGATCAGGGAATCGAACTTCGTCGGTTCGCGAATCCTGTGGTTGCGCACTTTACATCCCACGATATCCCGAAACCCAATGTGGGTTAGTGATAACACCTTCTACTTCTATCGAGACTTTCTCCATCGGGATTTCAGCACCTATGATGTTGAAATCAACTTACCTCGCTGACCCCAACTTTCGATATACTGACACCATGCGCCACCTGTCTTCCTTGTCGGTGCTATGGCCCACGCTCCTTTTATGATCAAGAAATCGCGTATCGCGATATCGTGATCTCAATTTCACTTGTTTCCAGAACTTTCTAAGTCTCGAACCTCAATATGGGGTGACACCTGTCAACTACTCAAATTCTTGTGGTTGTTTGGGCGTCGCGTTTCGGAGTTTCACGACTCCTCCTGCAATGATATTCACGTCACCGAAAATCTCGATATACCGATCCCTGATGCACATGAGAAGGACTCCCCCATGTCACTATCCTGTCATCGCTCTATCAGACATCGCACGATCATGATTCCTAATGGTGTGATTTCTTCACTCCCGGAGTTCCCGAAGTATCGAACCCCGACGACTCTCCAAGTTCCTAATGCATGTCCTACTGAGATCAATGGATAGGATTTATCCAGAGTTTCGGGACTCACAAGGTCTTTGATTCTTAACCTTTGAAAAATCGATGCCTCCAATATCCCGATGACTCCTCCGGGACTTCTCCTCTACTCACTAGAACTTAACCCCGGTGCAACTCCTGCCAAATCTGATGGTTGACGGGAAATCAACTGCTGATCCAACAACTCACAAACTTTCGATCTCGAACTCTGGATGTGGTCGTAACCTTCTGGTTACTCTGTCGGATCTGACGGTTGGCGAGATTTTCATGAGTTCCCTCCCCTAGATCTTGACCGTCACTTCTTCCTCCTTGAGGATTTCTTGATGCGAAACTTCCTATGTGATCCTTCAACAGATTTGAAGGCTTTACTCCTCCTAATCTTTTTCCATCTTTTCATTTCTTAAAAGAACTCCTTGCTCACACTCCTTGCGGAAAACCTTCAATCACGCTAAGTTTTGAAGTCTCTCTTCGACTCTGTGCATGCATGCAGTAGCAGTCCTTCAAAGCTTTACTCAGGTTCACAACCTTGAGCCTTTTACCCGGCCTGCGCACTCGTTGCACGGATCTTGTAACCCAATTCACCTCTAGATGAACTAGAATCAAAGTTATCCCTATTTGAACCCTCTGTCAACACACTCCTTGCGAACAATTCGACTGCACTCCTTGCAGGAATCCTCTGGTTCAAATAGAGAAACAATTGAAACTCATTCCTTCACCTATTCAGACTTCAATTCAACCATGAAATCACATACACAGCATATAAAAGAAAATGTATGATAGGAAGAAAACATTCATGAGCCTATCAACATCAAATACACAGAGAACAATACAAACCATGAATTTGAATCAGAACTCTTCTATTAATTCAAATGTTTGTACATGGGTGTCTTTTACACAACTCTCTTCTTGCTCTTGCTCTTATGCTCTTTCAGAATAAAATTACAATGTACAATGAGGGTGTCTATATCCATTTTCCCTCCAACTCCTAAACTGTCTAGTCTAGAATTAAAATCCTATCTACCTACATTAACTATATTAAATGCCATCTATATATCAAGGATGAGAGCTATCCGCTCAAGGTCCATTTAAAATATACAAGTGCGCTTCATCTTAAATGACTCATTTAAGATCGTGCAACAACTTCCAAGGCAATCTCAAAATCTGTGCTAGCTTATCCAGTTGTCTTCTGCTTCTGTGCTGGCTCGGTTGATGAGTTGGCGATGCTCCTGCATCACACTGGATGACTCAAATAGAGAGCTTGTTGTACTTCTTTTAGCTTTGCTTCAATCCTGTCAAACATTGTCTCTTGTTTGGATTCGCTTCTCTGCAATATGCCCTCCGAAGAGTATGACACAGTGGCAATGATGAGGTCGATTTCATCCACCCTGAGAACAATCTGAAATGGAGGTTTATTTGTTTTTGAATTCTTCCGTGATGAAGGTTTCATTGGGGAAACCTTTATTTTCTTGGATGTCTCTATCTCTTTGAGGCAGGGATGATTTTAAGGATGGAAATTTGTTTTAAAATGTAGAAACCTTGGTGAATCTTACTAATCCTTCATATGCCAACTGTAAATGAATGGCGATATTTTTGTAAAAATATTCAAATTTTTAAGGATTTTATATAGTTTTTATAACATTTTGGCGATTTTAAGGTAAAATAATTTTATCCTATAGAATTTGGGTGAATCATTTTTAAACTAGAGAATCTCATTTTTGGAAAAACCATGGAAAATTACACCATGAGCAAAATTTAGCCCCTAAAATCATCCTTACTTCAAGGGGATATTTAGGTGATGTTACCTCGCCCTACTTCTACTTATCTTCTTCCCCTTCATCCTCTTCTTTGTATACTTCATCACTTCCTCCCCTTTCAGGTGAATCTGATGCAGTCTCTTTTGATGCACTGTGTATTTCATGTACCTCTTCTTTCTTTTTCTTCTTGTTGTTGTTGGGTGCATCGTATTCTTCGCGGGTGACTACAGGGCTTCCGATGAGGTTGGGGTTGGACATTTTTGTCTGTTCGACTAGTACCATGAATTCTTCACGCCACTCCTTGGTGATCTCCTCCATGTTATCCTTAGTGAGCTTATAATAAGATTGGAGCTCTTCCTTGTGTTCATTTTTGCGGGAAGTGATATATATAAAATGCCTATCTACGTGGAACTTTAGAAATGGCCTGAACCGATGCAGCGTATTCGGTGTAATGCGAGGGAAGGATTTAATATCCCTCTTCAACTATAGATAATAGGTGTGGAACACCACATTTGACTTCCATTGCTTCACCATGTCACTAGAATTCCATAGCATAGTGAACTTTTCTGCTAGTGGTTCGGACGACTCAATTTCAGGAAAGGTCTCTCCTTCTGACATCTCCCAAGAAATGAAGGCGATGAGAATCAACAATCAACTGAAATGAAACTCATAGATTTGATCCTAAGCTTCGCTAAAGTCTTTCTCTAACTGGTTGAAAAAGTAGCTCACCCAATTCATTTGCAGTCCTTCAACAGATTTACCTACGAGGTCAACGACGAACCTCGTGACCTGCGTTGGTCTATTCTTTCCGACGCGCTTACCAGTGATCAACTGGAAAGATAGGCACACTATGCCATTATAGATAGAGGCTAACTTATATCCCCTCTTCCTCTTCTCCACATCACCATAGGTTTATTTTATTGTTTGTGCTAGGGCGCAATCTGTAGTCTTCCTTGGGTAAAAGTCTTGTGGGTCTGGTCCTTGCATGCTTAACCCAGTGATCTGGTGGATCAACACCGGATCGACAGTGATGCATCTGTTCAACTATAGGTAACCACCATGGAAGAATGACAACATGAGCTTAACACATGCGTTAACCTCCTGATGTCTTCCGAAGTGTGGTAACATCATCACATTGAGGATCGTGGACCTCGCGATGTCCATGGTCCAGGGCTAGGGGATTATCTTTGACTTCTTCCCCATTGTCTTGGTCAAATAATTATGAGGTGTGAGCATGCCATAGTTCTTGCGATATCCCAAGTTATATTCGTTGATCTTCAGTGTCATAATCTTCTCCAACTGCGGTTTGATTGTACGTATCCCGTTCGGGAGGTACGAAATAATCAATGTGTAGTCTAAGTCCCTCGGGATGTTATCACGAATCACCGTGCCAACCAGAGGAGGGATGTAGTTGGGTAGGATTGATAGGATTAGATTCACATTTTCCAAGTCATCACGATGCTTAGTTCGTTTCTTTGTTGCAGTTCGGGAGGGCATAGATCGACGTGCAGTCGAAGGGGATGCTTGTACTCCTCTTGTCGATGAAGCTTGAACACCTATGGATATGACTTTCTCAACCATGAGATATATGAGAATCTCTTCCACATATTTCTCTACTATGCTCAATTTATCTGACATACACGCTCGAGATCTAATATCTCAGTTTGGTGAACAAACACTCAATGTAATAGCATGGGTGGTGAGGTCTCAATAAGCACAAGGCGGTAATAGTCAGCTCTCTGTGGGCTCGAATAATCATTGTTTCCAAACGTGTCCACGGTAATACGTTCGATGGGTTAAGTAGCTAACATCATAACATATTATTTCAACTGGTAGGAATGCCTCAATCAATGCAGTTCCATCTGTTATGGCATGGTACCAACGGTCCAATGGTGATGACTTTGGAAATAACTGTGTTTCTAGCTGTTCTAGAGCGTCATTCTAATGGTCGGGACGCCTCCAATGGTCATATTTATCCGCCGTGGTGAAGTTCCATTATGATTTGTTCTGATATCCCATCAAGGTTCAAGTTCAGTAAACCTTCCTTCTGCGAAGTTCTCTCTAAATCCTCTTGCAATTTTTCTAGATTTTATTTCTTCTTGTTGAGCTTTCTTCTTGCTGATATTTTTTCTTGCTGAGATTTCTAGCCCTCTTTCTTGTGATTTGAGTTATTGGGTTCCTCTTTCCATTCTTATTCTTATCTGTACTTAACATAGTACCTTTTCACTGGTGAGAGTATTTCATAGGGTTCGAGGGTAAAACTTATTCTCGTTCTGGAGTAGGTGTTCTACTTTCCTATATGGATAGGTTATTCAAGTCTTACTGCGTTCTTTCAACTTCAACAACCCGATCTATAGCCCTAAGTTTCTATGACTTATCCTCCTTATCTTCTATTAAGCGCTCTATTATTCTAGCCATGAAACCCCTTAATTCTTGTTTTTTCCATTCTAGAGCTTCCTCTTCTTCTTTTCTTCAGATCTGATCTTTCTCAACCCAGGTCATTCCTAGAAAAAGTGCAAAGGGGCCGTTGTTCTCAACAAACTTAATGACCTCAAATTCTTCTTCTGTCAAAGATCCATGAGAAATCATAGGTACATGGGAAAGTATTCCACATAGGGTTATCATATTTCCTTTAAACAATCTTACTCCTCCCAATGAAGCAACCATAGAAGGATTTCCTAAAATTTCCCAAGTACTTTCTGTCATGATATTCACCTGTGTTTCTGCATCCAATACATAGTCTATGTCAAAGTCTCCTATTCTTGTTTCTATGCACTCTTTCTCTTTTAAGATCTCTGATAAACTAGTATCTTTGTTATCATTCAATGTTTCTTTCATCTACAATAATATAGCCTCTGATTCTTTCTAGTTTTTTAGCATATTCTTAGTCTCTTGGCCTTCCTCATGGTTTTCTTGTCTCATATTCATCTTTTCAACTTTATCAATCATTTTAGGGAAATCCAAAACTTCATGTCCAGTAGCCTTACAACAAAGGAAAATAAGACCTCTACCAGGGAATTTCTTAGCAAGATGTCCCGATCTTCTACAACTATAACAAAGAGTTAATCCTCTCTTTCTCCTAAATGATCCTGAACTTTTCTTGTACTATGCATTCGAATCATAGTGATGAGCCTTCAAAAAATTATTTCTAGGATCCTGCATCCACTTGTTAGTCCAACAATTCTGTATATGCATAGGGATAACAAATACTTCACTATTTATATCATATCTATTCATATCATATCTTCTTTCTTCTAGTTGCACCCTAATTTTCAGACTAGGATCAAATCTATTAAACATACCTGGATCCATTCTTTCGAAACAAAAATTTCCACTTATCTTACCTTTATCATAGCACAAAACTTCAAGATCTTACCTCTTTTTTTTAGATCAAACTTATCTTCTTATCACAGGTCTTCATAAGTCTAGTAGAGTACTGCTCACTAGGGAAACAGATCTACGCACAAATCTTTCTCTTTCCTTCAGTTCCTAGCAATCACAGTTTCAGGTCTTGGCAATGGAACCATTTCTTGGCACAGGGGTAGAACTGGGGTTCAACGCTTCAACAACACACCAACAAAACCCTAACTACCATCCCTTTCAGAAACACCATCGAAACAGATGAAGTCTCACCTAAGGTAAAGGCAGAGGGGGTTGCAGGACTCAAGTGTCTACAACCTAGATGGGACATAGATCTGTGATCATAGTACTTAACAGATCACTTAGCAGTTAACATTCGTTAACATTTAACCCTAATTCACATCACAGCTAAAACCCTAATTATAGAGCAGTGTAGTATTCAACAATATCTAACACATTCAAGCACTTAACACATAGAAACTGATCAGATCTAACATTCATTCACATCACTAAGCACTAAGATACTATAACAGATGCATCTAACATACATAAGATAACAACACTAAGCATAAATCACATCAATCACACAAAGAAACCATAACACAGGATATACGTGGTTCACCCCCAGTGTGGGGCTACGTCCACCAACTTCTTCTTCTCTATTATATTCTCTCAATCTTCTTACAATCATAGAGCATCAAAACCAACTCCACATAGGAGAGGAGATATGTGCATACCTCTCTAGATCCTCCTTCCTCGAGCTTGGCATAGCACATAGCCTTTCTTACAGTTACTTGAACTTAGCTCTACAAGTTCTCAATTCACAATATGCATAGAGCTAACTCCATCACATAGATCCAACTACTTACATTTCTTGCACTTAGCACAACATCACTTAGCACCACATATCCCCATTACTTACATCACCTATATTTCTATTTATACATTACAAAATGGGCCTAAACATGGGTAAAACCCATGGGTCGACATCCCATACCCATTACATAAACTCTAAACACAAAAAGTCTGCAAACTGTGCTGAGATCCCGCGATCTCCACTTCGCCTGGCGGTTTGTCTTTGACCAGCCTGTCGAAGTCCCAAAATTGGTCAAACATGACCAACGTTTACACAAAACCTAGTCAAGGGCCAACAATATTACTAAAGCCTCTCACTATTCCAAAATCGAAATGGGAGGTCATTTCATTGGATTTCATTGTTGGATTGCCACTGACGGGAAGGAGACACTGCTCAATTGTTGTGGTAGTCGACACTCTGATGAAGAGTGCTCATTTTATTTCTGTGCGTATGACATATCAAGCACCTGACATAGCTAGATTTTTCATCAGTGAGATTGTGAGGCTGCATGACGTGACTAAGAGGATTATATTCGATCAAGGATCGATGTTTACTGGACGATTTTGGACTAGTTTCCAAGAGGCCTTGGGAACCCAACTTAACTTTAGTACTGCGTATCACCCTGCGACAGATGGGCAGAATGAATGAACAAACCAATTCTTGGAAGACATGTTGCTCATGTACGTGATGGGCCAACATAAGCATTGGGAGGAATTCTTGCCACTGGTAGAATTTGCTTATAACAACAGTTACCAAAGCACCATTAAGATGGTGCCTTTCAAGTTTCTTTATGGGTGACCATGTCAAATGCATTTAAGTTGGGATCAACTTGAGGATAGGGTCCTAGTGGGACCATAAGCAATGAAAGAAATGGAATATCAAATGCAAACAATAAGACAAAGGATCAAAGAAACGCAGGATCGACAAAATATTTATGTCAATGTACGTCATGTCGACCATAGTTACAAAGTTGGCGATCAAGTATTCTTGCAAGTAAAACCACATAAGAATTCGATCAATTTTGGAAAGGGAGCTAAAATCTCTCCTAGGTTCATGGGACCTTTCGAGATTGTGTAGAGGAAGGGGCCTGTGGCCTATCGACTAGCCTTTCCTGATTCTTTGAGGCGTATGCTCGATGTTTTTCAAATAATTGTTTTGAGACATTATATTAGTGATCCTACACATGTTATTGACATGAGTTCCTTGCAGGTATCAGATGAGGGGGCGCTCACAGTTGAGTTGATCCACATCCTGGATCATCGCATTCAATAGATACGATGTCGAACAATAGATCAGGTCAAGGTCTAGTGGGACAACTATAGTCTGCACTCGGTGACCTAGGAGGACGCATATGATATGCACCAGCAGTTTCCATTTTTGTTTGATAGATATACTTATGATATTGTGATACACATTATTTCAGCACTTATATACTGTGAAACTTCGAGATGAAGTTTATACCAAGAGGGGGTGTATGTAACATCCCTCTGTTGCGTGCACTAAGTGAACTTATTCTTTGAGGACACTTGCTTGCAAGTGATCTGAATTATTATACTATTGGTCGTTTGATTATTATTATGACGCATTATGGATGTGATTATATGTTATTTTGTGTGTTTACATAGACAGGTACTATTGACTAGGTTATTCTGAGTGTTCCAGAATTTGGACCTCGAGGATGCAGAGGCATCAATGAAACCCCTTGGACTCTGGATCGAGTCAGGGAGTGAACTATTGGGGTTGATTTTTGTAGGTATGACATATTCACATCTGATTAGATGTTATGATGATTAATTATTATTGCTGACATGAATTGTTGATGATGCAGACTGATGATAGCTTGCTGACCAGACTCACATTTAGAGTAGAGGGGTCACACACTACAGCCAGAGATGTTGAGGGAGAGGTGTGGAAAAAATCCCTGCCACATCCTAATAGAACTCCCATTGTGGCTCGAACTGTAGTTTAATGATTACCTAGTTCAAGAATACCCATGATGTCATGAGTGAAGATTGCGACAGTTGCTCATGATGATCAGGGGACTTATTTCTTAGAGGCCCTTAGTCTGCCATGAGATCACCGGGTGGAGTATTGACTCCTAGTTTTTTTTATGTCTACCAAGTCAGTCAAGAGGTGAGTGGCACCCTTGGGGAACGTAGTGTGTCCTAAAGGGCATGTCACACAAGGAAAATGGAAAGAGGTGAGTGGCACCCTTAGAGCACGTACTACGTCATGAAGGGCACGTCGTGCAAGGAAAATTGAAAGAGGCGATTGACACCCTTGGAGCACCTAGTGCATCTTGAAGGGCACGTCGCAATTTTGGACAGGTAAGTGAATAAACCTAGTCGGCCTTAAAATGAAGGGCGTGATAAGTAAGGTTTAAAAAAAAATTCCCTAATAAAAATGTCACCCAACATAGGAAATTAAAATCTAGGTCTAAGTGATACTTGTGGTAAAAAAAAATGATAATAATAATAATCATAATTAAACATGTGATAAGAAGGGGTTAAAAATTCAATTAATTTCTTAAAAACAAATTAGTTTGGGGGATTAAATTAAAAAAAAAAAAAAAAATTATTGTTTTCTACATATGCTAATTAAATTTTATTAATTAAAAAGAGAAAAAGGGAAAAGAGGGAAACTTAAAAGAAACAGGAAACTAAGGGAAAAGGGGGAAACATAAAGAAAAAGGGAAATGTAAGGAAAAAGCAGAATGACTAACTTAGTAAGAAATCTTGTCTTTAAGAACTTTCTAAATATTAACTCAACTAGGAATTTAGTAAGGGCGTAAGTCATTTAAAATATGTAAGGGAATATGGGGACACCAAGGAGGGATTTTAGGAATGATTTTAGGTGGGTGAGGGAAATAAGAATAATTAAATAATTAATGAAATTAATTTCTGGTGCAACTAGGGAGATGGGTGACATGTGTACGGGGGAGGTTTTTCTGAATTAAATTAATGAAAATTTAATTAAATGGGAATTTGGGAAAGAAATCACTTAGAAACCCTATAAAAAGGATGGAGGAGGAGGGTATGGGGATAATCTTTTATGCGTAACGTTATGTTGTAGAATTTTTTTCTTGACTGACTTATCTTGTGGGAGTTGGGATACCTCGCTCAGGTAACGAGTGGTAGCTCAACCTTGTGAGGTGAGGTGGGTGCTAGTTGTTCTTGGTTTAGTGTGCATGGACCCTTTGTGGTTCGGAGGGCTCAGGGGGGAGAAGAGTACCCCTAGCGTTGGCTGGGAGGTACTGGTGAAGTCACATCGGTCAGGAAGTGGGAGCTAGATGGAGTGCATGTAGGACAATGACTCAGAGCTGTCACCTTGGGCTACAATACACATGCTTTTATTTGAACGGTAGATTAATATTGTTCTTGCGCGGCCATTACTGTACTTCTATTGTGGAAAAAAATGTGTTTTACTCAAGGTTTTTAATCGAGAACTTAAAGTCATCATAGCTCTACACTCGCTGCATTGAATTGATTTCCTTGGCAACCGATCATTGATTTCTATGACTGTTCTGTTCTATTTTATAGATTATTATGAAGAGATTGTGCTTTATCTTTCATCCTCATCCCTAGATCATCAGTCCACGCCTGAGAAATCGTCCAGGAGAAGAATTGATGGTCATCACCTCGGTGCATAGCAACCTATAGATTCTAATGCCTTGCTTTTCTGTGTGTGGATAATGAGTGAAGGATGTTTTTCTCAGTTGTCTTCCCTTACACATCTCTGTGTTGACTGATTCATTGCAGAATGTTTTATCTTTACGTCTTTCTTGGATTATATTTGTGATTTATCTCTACGATTTTTGTGATGAATCCCAATGCTTGGTTGGGTATTTTTCCTGCAATTACATGTAGTGATTTCTAGGTAATAAATTGACAGCATTTTGAGAGTCAGTGACTACTATTGGATTTTTAGTGACTGTGATTTTATTTCTGTAACAATGTATATATATATATATATATAGATTTTTATTTTACCCCAGAAATGTTACACGACTGAGAGTTTGATTGATAGAGTTCATAACCTTTTCTTTTCATGAATTTTCCAAGTGACTTTCATTGACTGTTGTACAAACATTTTATTTAACCACCAAAATTTTACCAACTTTCTTCCTTGAATGTTGTACCTGAGTTTTAATCAACCATGAATCCTTCTTCCTGTGTTTTTCATTGACTGTTCCACCTGCTCATTAATCAACCACGAATTCTCACCTTTACATTTTTTTTAATGATCTATGGATTGCTATAATCTCTGCATTTAATGAGTTGTTTGTGCGTTCTTTTACCTAGTTTTGGTGATGGTACATGTGTTTTTCTTTTTCCTGCGTTTATAAAATTTTTCCATCATTTGATAAGATTCCAGCAGAGATATGGTGAATTGGTTCCTTATAATGGCCAACAATTTAATTGCACACACATGCACAACGATTTATATGCCTACACTTACACAGTGATTCATTTTCTTACACATGCAATTTATTTGTATCTTTTGGTTTCTATATCATGCATTTTAATGGTAATGAGACAATGACCAGGTATATCTACTGACAATGATCTTATTGTTAGCAGATTGACGTGATTCCATTAACAACATACTACTAGCATCGTTTATGATTAGAGATTTCATTGATATCATGTTGATAGCATATAGACAGTGTGTATTTTTAATAGACAACCACCTAGAATAGGTAATAGACAGTGTGGACATGTGAATATGGTAGTCATACTTTTATTATGTGAATCTAATTGACACCCAATTAATTGTTTAAACTATTGCCTTAGCGATTAAATATTCAGGTATGTTAGTGACTTAATATTCAAGTATGTTAGCGATTTAATATTCAAGTATGTTAGCGACTTAATATTCAGTTAATTGTTTAAACTATTGCCTTAGCGATTTAATATTCAAGTATGTTAGCGACTTAATATTCAAGTATGTTATTGTAGACAATGACTTAATATTCAAGTATGTTAGCGATTAATATTCAACTCTGGCAGATAGCGATTTGATATTCCATTCTGTTAGCGATTAGTAATTAGGTGTAGTAGCTCTTTAATATAGGTTGTGTATGTCAACGATATTTATTTCCCCCCTAAATATTAATTCACACAGATCTCAGGGTTTACAGAGCTGAAGAATTGTAATCCTAGTTTTCAGGGTTAAAATTTAGATCGTCGGACGGTTGAGCACAAGTCTTTAATTGTCATCAGTGAATTGTGCCCTTGATTTAGATTCCTATTTTTCTACCACTCATCTCTTACCAATCACACATATGTTTACGACACATCCAATGTCTAAAGTAATTCATACAATAAATCAATTATTCTTGTGCATATTCTAGTATTTGTTTACTTTAGAAATTTGATATTTATTTGTACAACATATTTTAATCATGCACTAAGTTTCAAGCAACCATATTAAGAGTTAACTGTTAAAAAAAAATTATGTTCAAATTATCCTATGTGTTGGAAATTTCCAGTATCGTTGCATGATAAGGATTGGGTGATATTTCAATATTATACGAACGGATTATATGAACATGAAAAGGTGAAAGGTTATAATATTGTTAATTTAGAAGCCTTCTATACATCGCTTCCAACATGAAATCCTATAATAGTTATAGTATGGATTAAAAGTTTAGGAAAATAAATATGGATAAAATCCCTTTTATATTATAAAAAAAACTCTATTTTACAGAAAGAAAAAGTTTTGTATAATGGAAAATGATGTAACATATTTAATTGGCGGATTAAGGAATTCACCTAAGTTATTTTAAAATGATATATAGTTATTTTTAAATGATATATATAATAATTATTAAGTATTAAGACTATATGTAACAATGAATTCTTTACTTATATATAGATTTGTTTTAGGTACATGAAGGTGCCTTGTATAATAATAGTGTAAATTACGTCATGTTCGGACAACTGTTTGATGCAATGACGTAACCATGTGCCTTAAGGAGAATTGTATTTGGTGGTTGGTATTAGTTGTTTCCCCACTCACATTGGCTTGTAGGAACCTAGAATTCCTTCAGATAGTTGCACAATTTAATTTGAGGGATGTGACCTTGCATCTCGTCAACTTGTTGCTTGGTAGCATGGGTATAGTCTTCTTGTCATTTAACTCAGTCTCCTAGCGCATTGATTTTAGCTTGTGTTACGGTTCCAGACATGTTGTTGCGCCATGGTTGTTGTCACACCTATCACCTGGTGACGACATGATTCTTGATGAGGGGATCATTGCGCACCCTGGTGGATAGAGGTGATTGATAACTTGGTCAAAGTCTGTGCTTCCCATTGTGGGTGTTTGTTTGTTATAGTTGTTGATGGAACTTGGGTTATAATGCCTTCATGCATTTAGTTGAGCTCCATAGGGGTTCTAGTTACTGTCCGTCGAAACCATTGTGTCGGGATTGTGGATGTTTTCCCTTAGCATGTAGGCATTGTCGTGTTTATGTCGGGCGGGTAGTCATTTCTATATTTTGATTTACGTGCATTTTTCCCAGCTGCTCACTATGCTAGTGTGTTTAGTCATTGTTGTATGTTGCTTGATATGCAGTGTGTGTGTTCATCGTCAGGTTGTGTGGTTCAGCTGTTGTCTTCGTTGCCTTCCTACCAAAATAAAAATAAAAAAATTATCTTTTGCATCGTTGCAGTCGTAACGATTGGGGTTGTTATATATGGTATCAGAGTAGGTTTAAACCCACAACTTGGGATCACTACGGCTTTCGTTGATGTAATTTTTTATTATAATGTTGCTAATTAAGTTGACTTGTATTTTTGCAGGTAATAATGGTTAGAGGATGTCGCAGAGGCAGACGACGAGATGTGAGGGGAAGAGGTGTTACGCCTCTAGTAGCATCTACACCTGAGGGGTCTAACCCCCAAGGAGACGAACAAGTTGTCGGGCAAGAGTAGATAGCGGTGGGTGATGTGGTTAGGATAATGAGTTACTTTCAGTGGATGTCTAACGCATTGATCAACCGTTTGGACAGAGGATGAGGCCAGGGCACCGACACCCCCTGAGGGTCCACCGCGCACTCTGGTCGGTACTGGTAGCATTCACCATGAACTCGAGAAGGTAAAATTTCCCAATTTCTTTGGTGCTTCGGACGGCGCAGCCACTGAGGCATGGTTGGAGAATATGGCGATGTGATTTGCAGTTCGCGACTATACCTCTAACATGAAGGTCTGCATGACATTATTTCAACTGAAGGGGAGCACTCTTCTATAATGGAAGAGGCTCCTGCCACAACTGAACATGGTCTTCGAAGACTGTCATGGGAATTGTTCGAGGAACGGTTCCGAGAGAGGTACCTATTAGAGGAATTCATTGAGCGATAGCTCAACGAGTTCAATTCTTTACAACAGGGCAGTCATACAATGCCTGAGTAAAAGGATTGTTTTATGGAGTTTCTTCGGTATGATCTACACCTTAATATCGAAAAACTTAAGGTCAACAGGTTCTTTTTTTGCCTTAATGTCATCATATGTGAAAATATTAGGATTTTGATGCCTCATACCTTCCATGATGTCGTCCAGAAGGCCCTCATAGTAGAGAAGGAGATTATCAGCGAGGGTCAGAGTAGCACTCCAGTGAGACTAGTAGTGCAGATGTCATCTGGTGCGCAGTAGCATTAGACACTAGCCAGACATACACTAGGATATCATGGATTCCAGAGAGGATCCACTCTCACTACACCTCAAGGACTAACACCTCAACAACAGACTCCTTACTAAGGACCACGACATCAACAACAACGTCGATCACAGCCACAATAGTTTAGACCTATTCAACAGAACAGAAAATGATTCCAGGCCGGTGGGTCGTCGACTTCTATGTCGGGTACGAAGAGTACTAGACCGAAGAAGGTGTGTTGGACATGTGGGGAGCCACACTACCATCCTGACTGCCTAGTGGAGAGGACTAGAGAATATGGATTAGCTAGACCTACTACCATGGGAGATTTGAGAAAGGCCCATCGGATTCATGCAACGATGAATAACCACCAGGAAGAGCACCAATCGACTATGCTTGAGATGTCAGGTACCGTCACTTACCAGACCCTTAATATTTTGATACATCACGGTGCTACTGAGAGTTTCATTTCAGGTGCAGTGCTAAAGAGGATTAAGGTAAAGGAAGTTGAATAGGATGAGTTTATCTTTGTAGAGATGGCTTAGGGATCCAAAAAGAAGGTTGTAGGAAAGGTTATGGGTTGTACCCTTAACTTGGGAGATTTTGTCACCAGTGTTATTGGATTAATTGCTAAATGAGGACATAAACTGATCTTCCTAGCTTCACTATGAAACTAGAACAAAACAATACAATACACTACTCTTTCCTTAAGTTTGATTATTAAATGACAAATGGATCTAGAACATACCTTTTAAATATCGCAAATCTGACTTTGCTAATGTGATCCAAGCTTCGTCACAAGGCTTATGGAGAAATATCTGAAAAGGAACACAAGCCAATGAATACAAGAGTAACAGAGTCTATTTGATATGAAACTATGTACATGATCAAGGAATCATACAATATGAAAAAATAACATTCATATAGGAAAGAAAAGTATATATGTATTAAACAATGTGGAAGAAAGATACAACCAGATTCCTTGATGTTGTCAGGTTCCTTCCAATAGTTCCTTGATTCCCACAAACTTCTAATCCATGGATTCTGAGACTGTAGATATGATAGCTATTCACAATCTATGTTGACAAAGAAAATATCAAAGCCACTCTAACCAAGCTAACAATTTCAAGACAAATTTCCAATATAACCTTCTCCATGAGAGCTCATCTCCTTTTATAAGCTAAGGAGGATAAGGTGAGGAGGTTAGGATGATCCCACTAAATCATGAAAGTGAGTAAGATCCAAACAGTTCGGAGCCCACCTCACCATAGAAGATTCTCCTTCTAGAAGCATCGAGAAGATGGTTGTTTTTCCCACGTACATGAATCGTCGCACCCTAGCTATAGTGTAGCCTATGATGATGTCATAGTTTAGCTTTAGAGTAGGGTGTATAAATCAGGCATTGTGGCACCCTGCATATAGTGCAGCCTATGATGATCTTCCTTAATAGGTTCTTTACCAAGGAAAATACAACCTCTTCACTCAGGAAAAGTTCTTCTCCCTTATTTATTCAGGAATTCAGGCCACTGAACCCTCTGAAGGAAACATATAGGTTTACATCATTAACATTCATAAGGGTGACAAAAATAATGTGTAACAACCAGGGCCAACATGTACATCATGATCTTAGGATCTTACAACGTCGTGATTGGTATGGACTGGTTGGAATTGCATGAGACGATACTCAACTGTAAAATGAAATGGTTGAGCTTGGTCGATGATGAGGGATAGAGACGCGTGATTGTAGGTTGGAACCAGGGATTTTCCCTAAGACTCATCTCTTCCTTACAGTTACGGAAGAGCATGCGCAAGTGGTGTAATTTTTATGCGATCCTTTCCCTAAACGAGAAGGGAGTAGCGGAAGGTCTAGAACACCTTTCGGTGGTGAGAGAGTTTGTGGATGTATTTTCGAAGGAGTTAGCTGGGATGCCGCTAGAGAGGGAATTGGAGTATACCATAGACCTAAAACCGAGGACTGAACTGATAGGAAGAACACCTTATTGAATGTTGACCCTGGAGTTACAGAAGCTGAGAATGCAACTGAAGGATTTGTTGGACCTGGGACTGATACGTCCTAGTGTGTCACCATGGGGTGTGCTTGTTATTTTCATATGAAAGAAGGATGGGTCGTGGAGACTCTGCATTGACTACCATCAATTGAACAATAAAACGATCAGGAATCAATATTTTTTCCCAAGGATTGATGATTTGTTTGATCAGATGAAGGGTGCAATAGTGTTTTCAAAGATCGACTTGAGATTAGGGTATCACCATTTATGGATCAAGGAGGATGAAATCCCTAAGATAACATTTAGGACGAGGTTTGTACATTATGATTTTATTGTGTTACCATTTGGACTGACGAATTTCCAGGGGTATTTATGAGTTTGATGAATAGGGTGTTCTGCGAGTACTTGGACAAGTTCGTCCAAGTATTCATTGATAATATTTTGATTTACTCTCGGATGATGGAGGAGCATGAACAGCACTTGTGATTGATACTACAGTGTTTTCGAGAGAGCAAATTATATGGGAAATTTTCTAAATGCTCATTTTATCAATCGATGATTCACTACTTATGGCATGTCATCTCCGATGAAGATATCGCCATGGATCCAGCAAAGGTCGAGGCTATTATAGAATGTCTTGCACCGACGAATGTCCCGGAAGTGCATAGCTTCATGGGTTTAGTAGGATATTATCGACGGTTCATCGAGGGATTTTCGAAGATAGAAAATTCGATCACTAAATTGCAGAAGAAGAACAAGAAGTTTGTTTGGACCGAGAAATGCGCAGAGTCATTTCGGAGGCCCAAGGAGATTTTTACAACAACCCTGATACTAAAGGTCCCTGACATGGATGTGGACTTCTTGGAATGCACTAACACATCCAAGGAAGGATTAGACAAAGTCTTGATGCAAGACGGTTGAGTGATCACTTACAGCTCGAGGAAATTGAGAAGGCATGAGGAGAACTATGCAATGCATGATTTGGAATTGTTAGCCATTGTTTATGCCTTGAGAGTTTGGAGACATTGCATTATTGGATGAAAATTTGAACTAAAAATGGACCACTGTGGACTATAACACATCTTTACGCAAAGCAACCTCAACATGTGACAATAGTGTTGGTCGGAATTGCTTAGCGAGTACGATTTCGAGATTACTTACATAAAAGGAACAGTGAATCGAGTGGTAGATGCATTGAGTCAGATACCAAGTATATGTTTGGTGTTTCCACTTCAAACGAATCTACGTGAAAATATTCTATCTTTACAGTGCGACGATGACTGGTACAAAGAGGTCAAGGATTTTATCGGACAAAACACAATGATGGTACCAAGATTTGAGGGATTTATGTTTGATGACAATGGATTATGAGATTTAAAAAACCAAATTTACCTACCACCGAATGGCGAGTTAATGATTTTTATCCTAAACACAACTCATAGAGCAGTGTACATGGCTCACCTAGGAGAAGGACTGCTAGAAAGGACTGAAAGAAGACATAGTCAACTATGTGGCAAGATGTCTAGAATGTTAGTAGGTGAAGGTTGAACATAGACATCCAACAGGATTACTATAGTCTCATGCTATTCCAGAATCAAAATGGGAGGTCTTTTCAATGGATTTCATTGTTGGATTGCCACTGATGGCAAGGTGACACAACTCGATTTTTGTGATAGTCGACCCTTTGATTAACAGTGCTCATTTTATTCCTATGCATATGATGTATGAGGCACCTAACATAGCTAGAGCTTTCATCAGTGAGATTGTGAGGTTGCACGGCGTGCCTAAGAGGAGTGGTAGTACCAATCACTCAGTGCAAGAAGGGGACAACACTCAGTTGGGCACCATACATGTTGAACCTATTTTTGGAGGATTGTAGAGATGTGTAGGATTCTAGGACAAATTTCCATTACCCTTGGCTACTCATTTTGATATTCTTAGTGGAGGATTGCAGAGATGCGTAGGAATCTAGGAAAAAGTTTCATTGCCCTTGGATGCTCATTTGATATCCTTAGTGGCATGGGAAGAACCAAAATACTCATTTGTCTATGGCAAGAGAGGAAAGTGTCGCACAATAAGGTATATAACCCTATGGAACAATGCAAATCCTAAGAAAAGGAAAGTTAATGCCAACAATTTTGGCATGTATCTTGAGGATATGCAGGAAAATAAAGAAGACACATGGAGGATATCACTAGGAGTGGTGAAGGAGAATGAAGGTAGAGAAAATTTAAAAGCATCTACACACAACATGTGGATACAAGAAAGGAGATACCCCAAGAACAAATGGTTGAAGAGGAAATATTGTATCACAACAAAAAAAGTACTATGGGTGATAGGGGAATGGCTAGATCAATGGAAGCTACCAGTGGTTGAAAACAAAAGAACAAAGGGTAAGGAACCAGATGGAATTGGGAAATTGAGTAGTCCAATAGTGAATACCAAAAGAGCATCAGAGAACACTGAGCCAAAATAAAGTAGGTAGACAATAAATAAGCAGAGGAAGAATGAAACAATACCTAGGGCATTAGTACTAGAAACTGGGCATGTAGAAGGAACAAATGATAACATCCCTAGATAGGAGGTATAAATTGGAGACCTACCAAAGGCGAAGAACCTCACATAGACAAAGAAAACAACAAAGAGAATATCAATGACGAATATAGGAGGACATCACGAGAAGATGAGGGCCCAAAAAGAGACCCCATAGATTACAATAACTGAGAATGGTGTAGCATTAGTGGCAGAAAAAGTACAGGATCGAGGAGAAGAAGCATTATACGTCATGGAGTGACAAAGAGAATAATTAATTAAACCGTTTATGGAGGTTAAAGAATTTTTGGAAATCCTACAGATCAATGTAGCACAACAAAAAGGCACAATGAAGTAAGACCAAACTCGTGAAGAAAAGGAGAGAGTACAGAAAGAAACAATGGGAAGTGAGACTTTCCAAATTAACCAAGGTATGCTACAAATATACAAGGGCACAATGAAGAATCCCTTAAAGGATATAGAGTAGTTGGACTTGGTGTTGTCCCAGTTTCCAAGAAGGGAATCATACAAGCTACATATTAGTGTCACACATGATGTTCAATCAAGGGCCATGATAGATGTGACAAACTTAGAGACAACCAGGGAGGTGAATGAGATACTAGATATATCCCTCAACAAATTGTATCTTGAGAGAGGAAAAGAAAAACAACTTGTGGAGAGGGTAGAAGAAAGGATTTAGGAAGCCTTTAAGACTATCCCATACAATGCACAAGCAGAGGAGTTAAGAATAGAAGAAAATATCCAAAATATAGTGCAGGCTATGTAAAGTTACATAAAGGAAATCATAGACGTGGCATAGAAGGTGATCCCTAGCACTCCACTAGAGATCAAATAAAAGAGGGAACAACAAGATTATAGAATACAAAAAAAAACATTGAAGGGGAGATTAACAAAATGGCAGAAATGTACAACAGTATAACACATATGTGGATAGAATTGTAAGAATATGAAAAGATTCAAGAATTATACCAAAAGGAGGGAAAAAAAAAACACTGAAGTCCAAGACTTGAAGCACATTCATAAAAATATGGCTATATTAGACAGGATGAAGAGTGCGCAAAAGATGAAGAACATGTAGGAAGAGATGAAGTCAATCTATATGGGAAAGCAGTTAAGGTTGGATCAGTTGGAGCCATTACAAGAAGGGACATAAACGATGATTAGAGAGTTGGAAGCATAAAAGATAAGGATAGAGAAACTACACTTGGAGAGTGTAGACATGTTAAAGGTGCAAATTATAACATAGTTTGTAGAAACTATTGTATAAAGGATTGCATGGAAAAAAGAACAAGTACATGATTTGACAAGAATATTTTAGGCACTGAAGAAGTCAGTGCAGGAGGCAAAAGATTCCTAAGTGGTTGGGGACAAGCGACAGGTAAGTGTTGGGAGCCTACTGGAGAAGGATATTTTGGGGAAATGCACAACATTTTTGGAAGACAATTAGAATTGGGACAAGAAAATGATCGTGCACCAAAAGATAAGTAAAAACATCACACTAGAAGGAAGGGAAAGCATCGTGCCAGGAAATAGAGAAAATCAACACAAGCAAGACAAAAGCCAAAGGTAGAAAGAAGGACAGTGCGACAAGGAAATGGTTGGATCATGTACCAGCCATGTGAAGGTGGTTACAATGTGGGCAAAACTTATCCACTTACAGTTATGGTTTTGGTCATAATGTCATGGGTTTAACCCACTTTTTGTAGTATAAATATATGAGGAAGATAGGAGATATCATATTTGTAGTGTATTATGTTTTGAAAAGTTTTGAGTCACAGATACTAGTTTTGAGAGGTGTGGAGAAATTATTGAATCATTTTTGCAAATGATTTTGTTTCTGAGTTGTAACGGAGGGAAAGGTCACAAGTTGTGTATCTTGGTGCAACATTGGTTAGCCTCACCTATACTTGTGCATTTATGCACTTCTGATGTAATGTGCACAACATAAAAATTTGATAAAGATGAATAAAGCAACATATAATGCCATATCTTTGTGGATGTATCCCAAGGGAGGTGAACCACTGTAAAATAGTGTGTCATTTTCTGGAATGTTTCTTTTATATGATTTATGATGAATGAATGAATGAATCTGTGAAAATGTAGCATGCAATAGATTAGACATGTTATTTTTACTATAGAATGAATGTTTATGAGTGATTATGGTTATATAATGGTAGATCTTATGAGTATTGAAGTATAAGTATGTCTAACATCCCTATGATCATCATCCCTTCCATGATTGCAAACATATGGGTCATGTAATCACCCATAATCCATCTCAGGTGAGACTACGTTGTGAACTCAATAGATAGTATTGCATTCTAGTATCTAGAAGGTTGATGGTTCTAGGGTTTTGTTGGAGAAATAAGGTAGAACCCAGGTCATCCCATACATCCAACACTAACAATAACCAGAGGCTCTACTAGAATGTGTTGATGAACTGAATTTCTTGATCTAAGATGATGGTTTGTGGTATCCCAAAATGTACCCACACTAGTTCAAAGAAGAGCTTGGAAGTGGCATGTAGTGCGATGCTCTTCTTACAGGAGGCCATAATAGCCATTTTAGAAAAAAAATAAACCACCACAAAAACACATTGATTTCCCCACTTAGGTGATGGACGACCTGACATGTATTCCATTAGGATGGATTTTCAAGTCCTTTCAGGAGTACGCAGAGCGGTGTATATGCCTTGTTTCTTAATGGCTGGTTTGGAAATGGCACAGACAGTGCAAGACCTGATATACTTGTTGACATCTTGTCGAATTTTCGGCCAATAGAAATTTTTCTGCAACACTGCCACAGTATTTTTCTTCACCAAAGTGTCCTCCCACCCAACTGTATTGGGCTTCCCAAATCATCTTCGCTTGCTTTCTTGATGGAATGAAAAGATGATCCATATGGCACAACATCTCGTCTTGAAGATGAAAATCATTGACAATTGTTTTTGCACCTAGCATCTGGTATGTGGAAGCGAAGTTAGGATCTCTCTCATAGAGTTGGGGCCATCTGGAGGTCTTGTGGTCACATGAGTTTATCACCATGGTGAGTGGTGCAACTGGTGGGACGATGAGGAAATCAGTGACGTAGTTGGTGCTTCATGTCTTATAATTGATGTTGAGATGGAACTAATGCAAGTATGTGGACCACTTATGATGGCGGTTATTTTTCAATTTTCCCTATGTTTGCATGAGATGCAACAACTTATGATCAATGTGGATGATTTTCTCCTTCTGATAATGTAATGCCTCGATTAGCGACAACATTGCACAATGGAGTAAATTTATTTATCATAAGTAGGGTACTTATGGATGAAATATGATAGTGTCTCACTATGATAGTCCATATGGTGGCCTTGTTGAGTGAGAACTATGCCCGCAACATAATTTGAAGCATTTGTCTGGATATCAAAGGGTTGTTGTAGGTTGGGTAATGAGAGAACTAGGGATGAGCATAAGCGATTCTTCAAATCATAAAATGCTTGTTTTTGTGACAGAACCCACACTAAATTTTCTTTACCATCACCCCTAGTTACTTGGATGAGGGCGCATGCAATATGGGAGAATCCTAACATGAACCTATAATAGAAATTGGCAAGGCCTAAAAATATCTGAAGCTCAATTAGTGTGGTTGGGTCTGGCCAGTCATGAATGACCTGGATCTTGGATGGATACACATGCACCCCATTCTCATCAATAATGTATCATAGCTAATGGACCATGTCAATGTCGAAGGAGAATTTTTCCAAATTTGCATATATCTTCTGTTGTCGCAGAGTGTGAAGAACCTACTAAATATGTTGCAAGTGTTCTACCTAATTCTTGTTCTATATAAGGATGTCATCCAGACACACCTCCATAAAATAATTGGTGAAAGGACACAATAAATCATCCATCAAACTCATGAAAGTTGTTGGGGAATTCGCCAAACCAAAGGGCATGACCAACCATTCAAAAAGACCTTCTTTGGACTTGAAGGCAGTTTTCCATACATCTGTCTTCTCTATTGGGACATGATGGTAGCCAGACTTCATATCAATGTTACTGAAGTATTTTCCCCCTTTGAGTTGGTCAAGGAGATCGTCGATTCAGGGAATTGGTTACTGGTTCCTGACTTTGATTTTATTTAGGGCCTAGTAATCAATGTAGAGTCACCAACATCCATATTTCTTCTGCACAAGCATGATTTAGCTTCGACATGGTGAAGAGCAAGGTAAGATGTGCCCCTTTTGGAGAAGTTGTCTGATCTAACACTTGATCTCATAATTTTCTAATAAAGAGGGACTATAGACTGGCCCATTGGGTAG
>SNQJ01S0004178.1:130055-140582 GCA_010110895.2 Picea sitchensis | reverse complement strand
ACTAATGAAATGGAATAGGTGGGACTACCTCGGGTATCCTATACAATTTCCTTTCTAGAGTAATAATAACACTGGAAGGCCTAAATTCATATACAACATGAAATTTCCATAAATAAGGTTGGCCCAAAAGAACATCACAAAATTCAAGGGGAGTGACATCACACAATACTTCATCTTTGAAGGGATTGATGTTGTATGACATGTATAAATTTTGCTGACACGAAGATCGCTTCCTTGGCGGATCCATCCGATGGTGTGTGTTTGTAAGCGCGACGTTTTCAGGAGGACCAATCTCTTTACGAGCTCCACTGAGATGAGGTTATTTTGGCTATGTCTATCAATAACGATGTGAAATAGAGTACCCTTCACCCAAATATGTGAATGAAAGAGCCACTCGCGTTCCTCTAGCTCATTAGGTTCACCGGGTTGGATCTTGGTGGTAGAAATTGTGGCACTGGGTTCCACATCAATAATCTGTCTTTCCTTTTCTAGTTCTAAATTTGAGTCAGAACCCACATCTTATTTAAAGGATTTCACCTCTACCACCAATGAATTCTTTGAGCGGAAATTAACATTTTTATGCCAGGTGCTCTTATAGAATTCACACCACTTCCCAGTTACTTTCTTCGTCTTTCCATTGTCCTTCTTTGTTTGCATCTTAGACTAGTTGTCCCGATGCTGTCCATATTTTCTCTACCATTTATTTTGTAGGTTAGGGATTCCCATTCTATACTTCTACTGTGAGGGGTTCCCAGACCCATATTGTCACGTATTTTGTTTAAGCTTCTTCTTGATTTTGACAACACATCAATAGGTCGCACCCAAGGAGGAGATGTCTAGAAACTACACTTATGTATGGATGTATCTATGCAGATCATCACAATACTTGAGCACCATATTTCACTTATAATATTTGATATCCAACTTAGTGCACAAGGTAAGGAAGATATTTGTGAAATCTGGCACTGTTTGGTCCCCTTCTTGCCACAGTGTGGTCCATCTTGTATACAGGTCATCATAACTTCCAACAAGGTAGTATTGCTCCTTAATAACATCACTAAAGGACTCCCAGGTGAGTGTGAATATAAATAATTAGGTTTCCTCTGTTTCATTTTTCTCATATAAAGTCTTCCACCAATATTTGACATGGGGGATGGCTTTGAGGAGTGCAAATGTAATATTTTCTCTATTGGAAAAGTTATGGATAAAAAAATAACCTTCTAGCAGATTCAACCATTTGTCTACAACATATTCATCTATCTGACTTTAAAATATAGGAATATCAAAGTTGATATGTACCTTGAAGGGGGTGGTGCCTCCTATCGAAGACGATGCATCACCTTTTGGTAGTCGTTGAAGGATTTCTAAAAAACTATCCATCATCTCATTCCTTTGTTGCACGAGGGATTCCTTGCGCAATCATTTGAAATGATATCATGTCCCATCATATTTTTTTTCTCCCACCATAGAAGGTATCTTGGTTGTGTGATGTCTCTTGTCCTCAAGAGAAGTAAGCTCAAGACCCAACTCTTTGTACCCTAACCTTGTCAGGGACATGCACTAAGAACGACAAGGAGCAGACTGCTCTGATACCACTGATCCAGATTTTATGTGGAGAGAAAATGAATACAAATATATATTATTAACACAGAGATACAATGAACAATAACAAATATACAATAAAAAAAAAATTCTATTCAATAAAGAAATATGTTGAAACTGTAAAATGCAGACTGAAACAAGCTTGCTAGAATGGTGGAGGCTTATCTCTAAGAAGAGATGTGATGGTTGCACTCATTCACAATAATATGAGTACAATGAGGCTCCAGAGGCCTTTTTACATCAAACATGAATTCCAAAACCCTAGATATCCAAAAACCTAAACCTAGGAGATGAAGTGCCAAAAGTCATGTGAGCCCCGTTGGGGTAAGTTGTTACATAAACCTCTCGGGGTCATAACATTTTCATACAATCTCCATTTTAGGCACACGATAAACTATTGGAAAGGTATATCCGAGGAATACACATTATTCAATAACACTTTGAATCTATCTATAGTGTGACTATGGAAGGCCCAAACAAATTTTGTTTAGGGTCTCAAAACAACCCCAAACGTTTAGGACCGAAAAAGCTAGAAACAAAATGCCAAGATGAAAGATGAAACTGCCAAGATGGCATCTGTATGTGAGCTAGTTGGAGTAGGTGAGTGGCCACTGATATCCACCTAAATCAAAATATTTTCATAATGTATAGAAAAAACCTCTTTAATTCTTAAAGGATCAAACACACATTTTATTATCTCTGCAATTAAATGAAAATATTTATAAACAAAAGTATATATAAATGGTAATACAATATACATATATGGGTTAACTAGGTCAGAAAGAAACAAAACATCCATGTTCCACCCAACCGTATATGCAGAATAGCCAAGCTACTTGTCCCAATCACCCCCATTCCTAACTATGACTCCATAAGAATGAACTGTGCTTCACTCATTCGATAATGTGCCTCTCTATAATTCAGGAATTACTTTCCTAACACATGTGGGCTCACACAACAAATAATCCTTATTTCCTCAACATATTAAGTAGCATATTTCCTCCCACATATGTTGTATATATCCTTTCTTTTCCCTAGGACTTTTATTTAACTCATTTCCCTCCTTGGAAATTTACAACTTTACAAATCCATGATTTTTAGTGGGTGCCAGTGACATAACACCACTTTTGACACTTACGAAATACAACTCTGAGTTAACTCTAACATGTTCCACACTCATGGAGTCACAATCAACTATTTTTAACTTGGTTGTTCCATCTGTTTCCTGCATTTATCAAATTATTTTTTTTGTCTCTTACATCTATCCATCAGAAGAGGACAGTTGGCAAGTCAAACTCTTGCACAACAATTTAAACAATAATGGTTAAATGTATTAATAAAATCAAGTAAGGATTTCCATAAATGGAAATTATTCAATAAAATGTTTAATGCTTGAGGATATTACATGGTGTTGGATAATTTTGGAAGTTGGTGCCTCCTATAAATGTAATCTTCTAATATATAAGAAAATGTTCCATGGTTTTATCCCATTTGGGTTTCTATGTTTAAGGAAATGTTTGTGTGGCCCAAATGGGATAAACTATTGATGAATTAATGTTTACATATTCTGGTTAATAGTGGTAAAATGTGCAACATATTGATTCAATCCCCCTCTTAGTATTTCAACAATACCTTCTTTCGACAATCTCTCTCCCCCTTTCTTCTTTGCAATATTCCTTGTATATCAATGTGGGTCTTGTTGTATGTGCTTCATTTCCTCTCTTCCATGGTTGCTTGTCCATTGATACTCCTTGGTGTATGTAACATACCGCTCTGGTGCACTGAGAAAACTAATTATTTGAGGACAATTGCTCGCAAGTGATCTGGACTTTTATGATGTTAGACCATTTATACTTGATTATGATGCGATTGACAGATGACATGATGTGTTACTATTTGATGTTGAAAGATGTTATTGACTCATTTTTATTGAGTGTGCAGGGTTTTTTGACCTTGAGGATGCAGAGGTATCGGTAGAATCCCCTTGGAATCCGGACTGAGTCAGGGAGTGTGCTTTCGGGTTGATATGTTTACTATGATGTTTCATTTGATTTGATGATTTGATGTTGACCTTTCTGACGTGATTGTTGATGATGCAGGCTGACGATACCTTGCCGACCAGACTCAGATATGGAGTAAAGGAGCGAAACACGATTTGTAGAGAGGTTGAGGGAGAGGGGTGGACAACAGCCCTGCCACCGCCTGCTAGCACTTCCACCGTGGCCCGAAGTATAGGTTAACGATTACCTAGTTCGAGAGGATCCACGATGCCGTGAGGGAAGACTGCAACATTCACTCACGATGATTCTAAGGGGCACGCAATAAGGTGGGGGCCTTATTCCTTAGAACCCTTAGTATCCCACAAGTTCACCTGGCGGAGTATTGACTCCATGGGTTNCAAAAGAAACTCATTTGGCGAGTGGCACCCTTGGAGCACGTGGTGCATCCTGAAGGGCACGTCGCACAAACAAATTCAAGAGGTGAGTGGCACCCTTGGAGCATGTGGTGTGTCCTGAAGGGCACGTCGCAATAATGTGGAGAAATGAGTCAGCCTAAATAGCCCTAAGACCTCAACACCTGAATAAATCCTTAAAACAATTCCCCTAACCTGGCGTCGCCAGTTCAGAGTTTGAGCCCTATGTCAAAAAAAACATAATTCAAGAGTATACATTAAATATTCATTACCCCTATGATGATTTGCAACCTCCACCTAATCTGAGGAGTTTCCTTCCTTAATTAAATACATAAAACAATTCCTCTGTTAGTTGAATTCATAAAGTATTTCCTTACTTAATTGCGTACATAAGGCCTTTCCTCATTCCCGATAGTAAGCTTGATAATTTGTCTTTTTAGGAAGGTACTACTACTTCACCCTAACATAATAATCAAAACTTAACTGTCTCCTAATGACAACACCATTATATTCTATCTCACAACAGCTCTGCTATTCAAATAACATTAGAATTTCATTTGCTACTAGCTAAGCATTAACAATACAAGTGCTAATAATAAAATTGAACAAAAAAAAAACCCACTTAAGCTAATGTGAGTCTTCATAAAGGGTGTAGGGTTAAATAAAGAGATTTAATAAATTAATTCAATTAGGGGGTTGTAAATTTGAAAAGAGGAAATTAATTAGTTAACTAAAGGGAGTTTAAAAGAAAAAATATATATTTTGAATTTAAAAATAAAATAAAATAATAATAATATGAAAAGAGGCTTAGGCGCATTTACCTTTTGAGTTTTCGAAAAAGAAATAAAAAGAAATAAATAAATAAATAAAAGGGGGGGCAAAACTTAAAAGAAAGGGGATTTAGGGTTTTTGGGGGAAACCTAATGGGATCAGCTCAAAAAAAAGAGGATAAAAGAAAGAGGATGGGGGAAAAGTTGGGGGGATCTGCTATGGAGTATTGTTATGCTGCCAAAATGACAAACGAGACTGATTTCTTGTAGGAGTTGGGGATTTCCCAACTGACTTGAGTGGTAGCTCAGCCTTGGAGGCGAGCTGGGAAGCTAGGTACTGTATGGATTGTCGGTGGCCCCTTTGCGGCTCGAGGGGCTGAGGGGGAAGGAGAGTACCCCTAGCGTTTGGCTGGCAGGTACCAGTGAGTTCTTTGCAGTCGGCAAGCGGGAGCATCAAGGAGCACGTGGACGCCAACCGGAGCGGGAGAGAAGGCCAAGGTATGTTTTGTATTTTTGATGGAATGATAGTCTCTGGTTGCGTATGAAAATTTAGATGGCTGTGTTTATATTTGATGAATGCTTTCAGTTTGTGATAAAGATTAGATAGAATGGTGGGCAAATCTTCAAGCGGGTTTCCAATTCATAAATTCATTGCATAGCTATTATTAAGGTTGAAGTCAGTAAGGTTTGTATGCTCGTGTCTACCCCGATACATCATTTCTAGATGTACAGAAAAAGGGAGGAATTTGTTGGATTTGTCATTATCAAAAAGTTTGGTTGTTCGCTTCTCTACAAAATTTGGGTATATATTTCAGGATTTCTTTTGATGTTTTGTAGTCTCTTTGGATTTTCTTTGCAAATACGATCCTTCAATTAATATAATGCAGGACTCCATTGTCAGGATTCATGGTGCAAAATATCAACCGAGAAATCATAAGGTTGTATATCTGAAATCTTACTTTATTACTAAAGCTATGATTATCATTTGGCAATTAAAATTGTTTACTGTATATACATTCCATGTGTCGAATCATTTTGGTTACAAAACTTATCCAATCTTTTATTCCGTTCTTTTCTGTATTTAATTGCAATAAAAAGATTTGCTTTAATTAGTGATGTTAATGCTTGGGCGTGAGACCAGGAGGTTTCAAAAAGTAAGGTCGTTGATTGGGCAGGCTCAAAAACGTATTAGTAGGCTCTTTGTTGTTTAATAGTTCGGTTTTAACAATTGTTTTTTTATGGTTTAATATTATCAATTATAGTGTTACGTATTTAATATTCTTGTTCAATATTAGGGTTTTAATATTGCTGCATCCATATTCTGGTTTAATATTGTCGTCTCGATATTCTGGGTAAACCCTCCCTCCCGTATTTCCTATCCTTACTACTTAAGCTTTTACCTTTTAGCGTTGCCCCCTTTTGGTGCCTCGATCTTGATGCGTGTTGATCCGTTGGATTGGACGACTGGCTTATCCCAGCGCTCTGGAGGTCAAATCCTCCCTCGGCCACTCCAACGTGTGACTCGAACCACCCTGACAACAAGGATGGAGTGGGACAACATGATGATTTTGTGTTTACCAAGAGTCGGTGGCCTGCGTCTTGTCTTTAATAAAATGGTGGGTGGTTGCCAGGAATCGACGGTTTACAGCGTGGATCCTTAATGATGGTATTGCTTCCTCGTCTTGGTTTTTGTTATTTTCTGACGATTGCCTTTAAGACCTAGCTGCCCTTTTAAACTGCCACTGACAATCTCAACGGTGATTTGAGGCCGTTGTCGGGGGATTGAACACTGTTTTACCTTACGCACGGGAAGGGACCTGTTTATTGTAATTAGTTTGGTAAATAATATAAAAGTAACGAAAGGGATATTCCGATCTCGTTATGGTTGTGGAATTTGCTATAATTAGCTATACCATGTGATGTTCTTGTTAGTTCCATTGATTTTTTTTGGTAGAATACAAAGTTATGGTAACGTAAGGGTGGGACCTTATAATTTAGTTGAAAATTAATATAATATAAAGGTTACTGAAATAGAAAAGTAGATTCCTGTTATTTAATCAGAATGTCATTGTTATTGAGTTGAATGTTAATATAATATAAAAGTTATAGTAATAGAAAAATAAATTCTGGTTAGTTAATAAGAATTCTATTGTAGTATGGAAAGTGATGTTATGATTATGATTAGGGTAATTTAAATTATAATTATCAATTGATTTCCATTTACGTGGGCGGAACGATTCATTATATAATTGTATCAAGAATAAATATAACTTTTGGTCGTGTGATTGTAGCTTAAAGCTTGATGGTTTATTATTGATACTAACACATAAGATGTCATGTATGGTGAACGTTATTAATGATGAATATCAATGTGAAGTATTGTTAATGTAGGCTTATGGTATTGATAAGGTTAGGGGTATGGTTGAGTACCGATGTTAATCATTTTAGGAAGTAGTTAAGGTAATTGTTGTAGATCGATTATAAGGTGCAAGGGGTCATCCTTATACTTAGTTGGGTGGTATAAAGTGTGATGGAAATTTAAGGTATAGTGATGTTATGGGTAGGTATGGGAATGTTCTTGTAATTGATATCTTATAAAGTGTAATGGTGATGCCGTGATGGGTTATTTTGGATACTATCTTACAAGAGGTCATGTGGATGATATCTTATTGCAGGGTAAGTGAGGTAAATGTAATGTAGTTCATGTTTAGTATGTTATTGTAATGTTATGGTTATTGACAAACATATCATGTAATGTCCTTGAAAATTAGTAAGGTAAGTTATTACGATTCTTTAAGCGGGAATTGCAGTTAGCTAATGGTACATTTTTAAGGCCGAGTGGTAACCCATCGTCTAATAGAAGTCGAATGGAGTAAATGGTTGCAATTGAAGTCAATAAGCCTTTCTAGCGGTTGGTCGATGTCGGAGTCCTTCTAACTTACGTCTTCTGTCGGGGTCGTGGTTGCCCTTGATTTTGTAGTGCTTGATTCTCTTGCATTACATGGTATGCTTGTGTTGGGCGGGATGTGGACACCTCCCTGTAGCCTAGTATCTAAGCCTAGGTCTGTGCGTATTTTCATGTAAAGAATCCAGTGCCATATCAAGAGTGTCGGGCCCTTTAAAGGCAGGGTTTCCACTCTTGCGACACACCTGACGGAGTTTACTAGTTTCTGCCTGAGCATTCGGCCAGGAGCCTATCTGACCTTCTCTCTCTCCGGAGCAGAGAACTAAGATTAAACTCCCTGCTTTCCTGTGCAGAAATAGTAAGACCTACTACTAGGGATTCTTCCCTATGTGTTTGTACTGTGCATAACCCAGTATGTCGTTAAATGTTGTGTGGTGCGCCTTGTGTATATGGTCTTTTATTGCTTGTAGCTACTCGATTGTGTGCCTTCAGTCTTCATTGTGATGAACATCATGGTTGCATCTTGATGGTTGTCGGGTGGTGACATCGAGTCAAGTGTGTCTGCTACTTCTACACGCGCGCACACACCTTAAACAAAAAAAAAATTGCACCTGTTATCAAAGTTGTTGTCGTTACATATGGGTTGTTTTTATCAGGAGGGTTGTTACATATGGTATCAGAGCTGGTTCGACCTGTGACTTGGGATTCGCTACGGCTTTTGTTGACAGGAGTAGATTGATTATACTGTTGCTGATCGAGTTGATGGTGTGCATGCAAGGTAATCATGGTTAGAGGACGTCGCGGAGGCAGACGATGGGGTGCTAGGGGAGGAGGCGTGACGCCTCCAGCAACATCCATGCCTGAGGGGTCTAACCCCCAAGGAGGCGAGCAGGTTCTCGAACATGAGCAGATAGAAGTTGGTGATGTTATTGGGATGATGAGATCCTTCCAGTGCATGTCTGAGGCTCTGATCAGCCGTTTGGATAGAGATGAGGACAGGGCACCGACACCCCCTAAGGTTCTGTCGCGCGCACCGACCATTACAGGTAGTATTCACCGTGAACTCGAGAAGGTAAAATTTACCGAGTTCTTTGGTGCCCCGGACGGCGCAGCCGCCGAGGCATGGTTGGAGAATATGGCAATGTGCTTCACACTTCGCGATTATACCTCCAACATGAAGGTCCGCATGGTGGTCTTTCAACTGAAGGGGAGCGCTCTTCTATGGTGGAAGATGCTCCTGCCGCAGCTGAACATGGTCGTTGAAGACGTGTCATGGGAACTGTTCGAGGAACGGTTCCGAGAGAGGTACCTTTCAGAGGAATTCATGGAGCGTCAGCTCAATGAGTTCAACGCTTTACGATAGGGAGGTCGTACGGTGCCCGAGTACGAGGCACGTTTTATGGCGCTCCTCCGATATGCTCCGCACCTTAACACTAAGAAGCTTAAGGTCAGACGATTCGTGATTGGCCTTAACGACAGCCTACGTGCTAAGGTTTATTATCTTGATGTCTGAAACCTTGCGCAATGTCGTCTAGAAGGCAGTCGAACCAGACGAGTTTAGCTTCGTAGAGATGGCTTCGGGAGCCAAACAGAAGGTTGGAGGAAGGGTTACGGGCTGTACCCTTAACCTGGGAGAATTTGTCTCTAGGGTCAACTTGTACGTCATGATCTTAGGAACTTTTGACGTCGTGATCAATATGGATTGGGTGGAATCGCACATGGCGATACTCAACTGTAAGACGAAACGGTTGAGCTTGGTTGATGAGGAAGGAAAGAGACGTGTGATTGTAGGAAGGCACCAGGGAGTTTCCCTGTGGTTCGTCTCTTCCTTACAGTTACGAAAGAGTATGCACAAGGGGTGCAAACTTATGCGATCCTCGCGCTAAATGAGAAGGGAGTAGCAGAAGGTCTAGAACACCTTCCGGTGGTGAAAGAGTTTGCGGACGTATGTCTAGAGGAGTTGCCTGGGATGCCGCCGGAAAGGGAACTGGAGTTTACCATAGACCTGAAACCTGGAACCGAACCGATAGCAAGAACGCCTTATCGGATGTCGACCCCGGAGTTGAAAGAGTTGAAAATGCAACTGAAGGAGTGTTCGACCTGGGGCTGATACGTGCTAGTGTGTCACCGTGGGGTGCACCATTTATTTTCATACGAAAGAAGGATGGATCATGGAAAATTTGCATTGACTATCGTCAGCTGAACAAGGCTACGATCAAGAATCAGTATCCCTTACCAAGATTTGATGATCTGTTCGATCAAATGAAGGGTGCGACGGTGTTCTCCAAGATCGATTTGCGATCCGGGTATCACCCGTTACGGATCAAGGAGGATGACATCCCTAATACCACCTTTAAGACGAGATTTGGACATTATGCATTTACTGTTTTCCATTTGGACTGATAAACGCCCCAGGGGTATTCATGAGTTTGATGAACGGGGTGTTCCGCGAGTACTTGGACAAGTTCGTCCAAGTATTCATTGACGATATATTGATCGACTCTAGGACGACGCAGGAGCATGATGAGCACTTGCGCTTGGTACTACAAGGTTTACGAGAACACAAATTGTATGGGAAGTTGTCCAAATGCTCTCTTTACCAATCGAGAATTCACTACTTAGGGCATGTCATCTCCGGCGAAGGTATCGCCGTGGATCCAGCCAAGGTTGAGGCTATTATGGAATGTCCTACGCCGACGAATGTCACAGAAGTGCGTAGTTTTATGGGATTAGCAGGATACTATCGACGGTTTGTCGAGGGTTTTTCGAAGATAGCAAATCCGATCATGGAATTGCAGAAGAAAAACAAGAAGTTTGTTTGGACCGAGAAATGCGCA
>SNQJ01S0004178.1:106847-120639 GCA_010110895.2 Picea sitchensis | reverse complement strand
ATTGAGCATTTTTTAACATTTTCAACCATAACATGTAAACATTAATTTATCAAAAAATTTATCACATATGATTGCATTCAATATATCATCAACATATAACCACAGGCACATGTTACACATGATTTTTACATGGAAAACCAAATGGCAAAAAAAAAAATTTTTTTTTTTTAACATATATCTTGAATATAACATTCACACGAAGAAAAACCTTCCAAGATTGTCAAGCACCAACTAGAAGGAGAAACCAAACCCCTATTTATAGGCTCCAGCCTGAAGGAAGCTAAAAATCCCTAAATAATCGAACACAAACTGGAAAGAGGATCCAACCCCCTAGTTTAGAGGCTCCAACCTGAAGGAAGCTCCAACTTCCTAGATTCTCTAGCACCAACTGGAAGGGGGCTCCAACCACCTTGTTTACATGCTCCAACTTGAAGGAAGATCCAAATCCCTAGATTTTCCACCACCAACTGGTAGGATTCTTCAACCCCTTCTCCTTTCCCTGTAATATCCTAAAATATTAGAATATTAAATTATAAGTGAACTTGGAAATAAATTTCTATTTTTGGAAAATTTGGATTTGGAAATTGTTTGTCATTTATTGCAAATCTGAATTTGGAATTTTTATTCTTGTAATTAATTATTTGATGACTGCTGGGAAACGATTTTACTTGCCCAACTAACCTCCTTTATTTTGACACATGTGAAAGACAAAATTTTAATAAATTAAATGCTCGAAGACAAATGGAATAGCCAAGTTAAAAATCGTTGACCATGACTCCATCAGTAGGGAACATGTTTGAGTGACCTCAAGGTTGATTTTTACAAGTGGAAAATGTCGAATTTGATCACTAGTAGCCCCTAAAAATCAAGGATTTTTAAAGCTACGAATTTCCCAAGGAGGGAAGCAAAGACCTAGGCACAAGATGTACATAAAAACAACATATGGAGGAGACATGACATTGCTTAATATGTTGGGGGAAAGGAAACTATTTGTTGTTATTAGCACTGTTAGTGTGAGGCAAATGAATTTATGATCTGTGGATGGTGACTATAGCTAAGGAGGATCATTCAGTTTTCCCTTATGGACTCATGGTCAGGATAGGGGGTGAAGAGAGAAAGTGAACTTGGTTTTTCTATTCTACGGTTGGGTGGGACGTGGTTGTTCCATTTGTATTCCAGCATCAAGTTTTAGATATGTATCTCAGCTTGTATTCTCTGTCAATGTTATATTTATGGTTATCATTTGTTAGGAATATTATTGACTGTCTATACATGAATGAAATCAATTCTTAAGGGATTGTAGGATCATGTTTTCCTATGTCTTATCATAGTTAAATATTACTGGAAATGTTAGTTGTTTGGAGATTTGATGGTGGTATATATATATATATATATATTTCATTGCTATTCAAATATGTACATAACAATAACTATAGAGAAAGGGTGCAATAAAGAATAGACTTAGATGGTGTGTTTACCAAGTTGATAACATGTAAGGAATAGGTGAAAGAATAAAAGTCCATATATATTCTTTATTTTATCTATCACCAAAAAAATATAGTGATTTAAAAGACTACAAGTGTATTGCAAAATTAGTTGTCATATTCAAATGAACCTTGTTCAAAGTATTTTCCACAAACAACCTTTGTATTCAACCAATCATGGTTCAAATATTACAGTTGGAGTACCGTAGGCCAAAGACTCCATAACCACTTGTATTGTAAACAGAGTTCTAGGAAGTACACATAGAATCAATATGTAACCGAAGTAATGTGCGCTTAGATCAGAACTTGAATACCTTTGGAGAGAAATGTCTCCTTCATCTGATTTCCTCGATTTGTATAAAATACAAGAGGAGAAAAGACAAGGGTTTAGTAAACTATGCTAGCATTTTAATGGAAAACAAATATTAAGAATAAGTCAAGGAAAATACTTAGCTTGAGTCTGACAAAGAACTAGATCACCACTTGTTCTTGTGTGACAATCATTCAATGATCCAGGATGAGGAGGAGTGGACCCAAAATCGACTGATGGGTACCCTCACAAAACAGAAAGGGGCCCATCATTAATTTCATGTAACCATGAATAGAACTTCACTTATAAAACATAGAAAGTGAAAGTAAATAACTAGCATCAAAATAGAATGTGCATTGATTTCACAAATAGGAAGCACACATCAATGTTTCCCCAACCCGTGTCGGGCACCAATAAACATAAGGAATCGACTATAGAAAAAATCAATGTTTAGACAAAGTTTTCCATTCATTTCCTAGAATCACAAAAGGGAATTCCCAATTTGGGTACTGATCACAGTGAGGAAGTATTGTTTAATAAGCATTAATAAGAGGCATATAAGAACCAATGAATCTTGAACCACTAAAATTAAATAACATTATGGTAAGAACCAAGTCCTTCCCGACGGAGAAATATTTTTTTTAACCAGAGGGTATAAGAAACTGTCATTTCAAACGATTAAAATCTTGTTTATATTGCTATTTATATACCCAGAAAGTGAATATGAAAACCTTCCCACAAAGTGTTATTATTTACACATAGCGGAATTTTACAAATTTCCACAGAGGATTAATACTGCTACATGTATTTTTCAAAGTGCGAAAATGTATGAATTCCCACAAACGATTAATACTACTACATATATTTACAAAGAGCGCAAATCTATGAATTCCCATAATACTGCTATTTACATACACATAGTGTAAATTATTAATTCCCATAGAGGGTTTGTTAGCGTCGGAAGTCACTCCTGGATTCCAGCAGGAGCAGAGCCTGACGCCCATCAGTTTATGTCATGATTTGTTTAATGGGGTGATCGGATGGAATTTAACTCAGAATGATGTGGTTCTAACTCTGAAACTAGGCTAGGCATGCATGGGCAAGTGAGGTCTTAGATAACTTCAGACAGTGAGTTGTAGTAAGGCTGAGTAGGGGGAAGACTTACATCAGAAAGATGCAAAGGTCTGTCATAAACATCAGGTTTCTAACAGACTGTAGGGGAAGACGTCTAAATGAAAGATCTTCTTACATTCAAACGCAAAAAACAAGAGAATACAATGATGCCACAATAAATCCTTTATCATAACATAATTGCATAAATTCGTGCGAATCCGTCGATCACAAACTCTCCTAGTATGAGATGAAAATTAGATGGAATAAGAAATATTGTCTATCATAAAACAAGAAATCTCACATACAGATGCATAACCAGAAAACTCAAGTTTCTGTTAAAACTTTACAATCGAGAGCTTCACTTTACCATCAATAGATCACAAAATACAAAGACCGAGTCTATATACTCAGGAAAATTTATCTAACAGAGGCATGTTCAGCCATCCAAGGCGTGGTGTCCCTTCAGTCGAATTCGGACGGATAATCCCTATCAGACGCCACCTTAATTGCGCATGGCTCCTGTAAGGGGAGAAGCTGAGCCATTAAGAGCCAAGTTAGCGTGCACAGAACGCCTCTGGCTAATCGAGGACTGGGCATGGACTTTTTGGAAAAAATGATACACAGGACCCTCTCGAGTAGACCGCTGGCCAGACTCTCCATATCTTTCACTTAATACATGAACATAGGTTTCAACCACTCTTTCTTACCTTCATTTACTTCAAGTGAAGAATAGGCTTGAGGTAGGACCAAATGGAAACAAGAGAACGCAATGAACTTTTCGGTGACTGGACTCGACAGCCTTGGCCCCTTTTTCACAGCTCCTTCTATTTTCCATGTGATGATGGGTTGTGACCCTGATTTTATTCTCAAAGGCACTTTCAGCGTTTGCGAATAAGAAGGGGTTGATCCCTACTTCTTAAAATCGCGATGAGCGAAATGCCGAGCTGGCTTGAGTTGGCACCAAGCATCCCTCTAGATCTAACGACTGTGAAATCTCCCGATGATGCCGTGGGCCTAGGTCCTGGACATTCCCAGCACCTCGTGCATTGGGAATGTGACGGAGTTGTTCCTTGCATTTTGAAGTCGCGATGGGCGAAAAGGTGAGGAGCCTAATCGCGCGTGCCAAGTGTCTCTTGTGGATGAACGGCTGAGGCTATTTCGCAATACTGCGGGCCCGACTTTGGGTGATTTCGACGCTTCGGGGTTTGGGGTTTCAAGATGTAGAATGAAATAGAACCCTCGCCCTTTGAACTTGCAACTCTTGAAAGCCGACATGACTAGATCTCGCGCCACGCGTCCTCTGGATGGACGGCTCCTATATTTCCCTGCACACAATATAGGCGCTATCCATTGAGCTAACCCCTGGTGCAACTTCTCTATCTGCAATGTCCCACCAACCGTTGATCTACTCATATGGATGGATTAGGACCGTTGACACTATAATTTTTCCCGCTCGCTTGATTTTAAGTCCGAAAAGGAATTCTTCTATGCGCTGTGCTTGGGAGCTCCTCGTGCAACCTGCAAACCTGGATATCCCGATGCCAAAGACAAGTAATGTTGCTAACATTAGGCTCCATGGGGGATAGAGTCATCCCTGTGATGCTCTAAGGACTCATTTTGCAGTTCTAGTGCCTTGTTGTTGGGCTATGGAGTCATTTTACTAAGCTGAAACAATAAAAGTAAAAATGAAGAACATAAAGGACAATATTTAAAAAACATAGGAGCCACCGAAGGCTCAGACAAAACATTTTTTAAGAAAATACCCATTTACTGGGCTGCTGAAAACTTCTTCACCTTTTAAATCTTGCAACTTGTACGTGTTATTTGAGAAAACCTCAGAGATTCTGAAAGGCCTGACCCACAGGGCTTCAAATTTGTAGTGTTTTCCCTTGTCCTGCTTAGGAGAATCCCACTTCAGTACCAGGTCTCCTATCTGGAACTCCTCCTTCTTGGCCTTCTTATCAAAAACCTGCTTGATCCTCTGCTGATGGTCCTGAAGTCTGATCATTACCTGCTCTCTTGCCTACTGGACTTCTATCAGCTGATGAATTCTTTGAATCATATCATTGGGATCTTCTTGATAATCCTGGAAGAATTTTTCTACGGGAATGGCCAGCTGAGAAGGGAAGACATCTTCTGCTCCGTAAACTAACTGGAAAGGAGAGATTCCTATAGACCTCTTTGTGGTCACCTGATCAGCCCATAGAGAGAATTTCAGCTTTGAATTCCAAGCCCTTTTGTTATCCTCCAGTAACCTTTTGATGATCCTGATTAGGCTTTTGTTGGAGGACTCTGCTAAACCATTGCCCTGGGGATAGTATGGGGTGGAGCGAATCAGTTTGATCCTGAATTGTTCACACAACTTGAATAGTGGCTCAGCCTTGAAAGAGGTTGCGTTATTAGTAACAATCCTCCCTGGGTAGCTGAACCTTACAATGAGGTCTTCCAGGAACCCAATGCTTACCTTGTGGAAAGCAATCCTGGTGGGGATAGCTTCAATCCACCTAGTAAATAAATTTGTGGCAGTCAGGATCCATTTGTGCTGCCCACTGGAAGAAGGGTGTATTTCTCCAATAAAATCTAGGCCCCATTGTTGGAAAGGTCCCGAAACAACTACAGGCTGTAAAGGCAGAGACTTGAGCTACTTATTTCCTGAAAATCTTTGGCATGGGATACAGGCTCTAAATCCTCTATGGACATCATCGAACAAGGTGGGCCAGTAGTACCCAACTCTAACAATTTTGTGCACTGTGGTCTTCCAGGAATGATGCCCTCCACATTGGTCGTTGTGAAATTCGATCATGATCCTGTCGGCCTCTTGTGGATCCATGCATTTTAAAAGCACTCCTAGGGGGTATTTCCAGTATAAAATTTGACCGATAAGGCAATACCTGAATACCTTGAGCTTTAGAGCTATTGCTTTGCTTCTTTGCAGGCCATCTGGGGGCTGCAACTCCTGCAGAAAATATATGACATCCTTATACCAAGGACATTGAGCCAACAAGGGTTTTGTTTGAGGGCCTACGTCGGACAACTGATTCTGCTGATTTTCTGATCGTGTATTGATGAAATCGACCCCCAAAGATTTGCAATTAGCTTCAGCCAACATCTTGGCTAAGCCTTGACCTTTGATCAATCTGGTAGGTCTTATCTCCAAGTCAAATTCCAGGATCTTGGCTATCCATTTACTTCTCTTCCCATCAATGTCGGGTTGGATAAGGATGTCCTTCACGGAGGCTGAAGGAACATATGTGGTCACTTTTGAGTGCAAGACATAGACTTTGAAAGCTTTGAGAGATTTCACTAAGGCATATGCCTTTTTCTCCATGATTTCATACCTGACCTTCGCATCTCTTAATGCCTTGCTGAAGAAGGCGATGGGTTTCTCTCACCCTTCCTCATTTTTCTGCAACAAGACTGTTGCTACTATATCAAAAGAAGCGAAAGAGAAGATTAGGAAATATTTGGAATAGTCAGGACTGATCAACACAGGTGCATCAGTCAGTGCCCTTTGTATTTGGAAAAAATATTCCCTGGGTTCGGCCGTCCATTTTACTTCATTTCCCTTCCTGAGCATAGCTGTAATGTGTTTCACCAGCTCAGCAAAGTTCGAGACGAACCTCCTCAGAAAATTAATCTTCCCCAAAAAGACCTAACCTTCCTTCTTAGACCTGGGAAGCGATAGTGTCTAAATTGCCTCCACTCAGCTAGGATCAATCCTCACCCCTTCTGCTGATACTATATGGCCTAATAGCTTCCCCTCCTCCATAGAAAACAAAGATTTTTTGGGATTTAGGGAAAGGCCAAACCTCCGACACTTCGAAAAAACCTTTCTCAGGTGACAACACTGCTCTTTGTCAGACCTAGAGAAAATTGTTATGTCATCCATATAGATCACTACAAACCTATATTTCTTCCCGATGAAGGCTATGTCCATGGCTCGCTGAAATGTCGCTCCTGTGTTCATCAATCCAAATGGAATTTTGGCATACATGAATCTTCCCCAAGGAGTGGTGAAGGCCATTTTTTCTCTGTCCTCAGGCATGACCGATATCTTATTATAACCAGAAAAACCATCGATCATGGAAATCCTAGATGCACTGGTTACCCTTTGTAATATGTGTTCCATGTTGGGTAGGGGGTAATTGTGTTTCTTTGAGCTCCTGTTCAGGTTTATGAAATCGACACAAAGCCAAATTTCTCCACTTTTCTTCCTAATGGGAACCAAATTGGCCACCCATTCGGAATATCTCAAGGGGACGATGATTTGGGCCTCTAACAACTTCTTCACTTCTTTCTCCATAATAGGCAGCAACATGGGATTTATCTGTCTTAGATTCTACCTAAATGGCTTAGCCTCTTCCTTCAGTGGGATCTTGTGTTCAATGACGGATGTGTCATATGTCTTTAGGTATTTGTAGGTCCATGCAAACACATCAACAAACTCCCTCAACAACTCAGTATATTCGGCCCTTTATTCTATGGTCAAACTCCTTGAAAGCATGACAAACTTAGGCTCCTCTGGTGTGCCAATTTTGCACTTGGCTGTGTCAGCATCTTCATCTGAAACTCTATCCTTTACTGCCACATCATTCCCATCGAACGATATTTATAAAGGAATAAGTCCCCTCAGAATGTGATTGCTAGGTAGTTGAATAATCTGGTGGTTAGCAATTTTATTTAAAAACACCTCAGGGCGAGGGTCAGCTTCCGTGTCAGGATCCTGACCAATGTGCAACGCAGAAAATTCATCAACAGATTGGAGAAATTTCTCGATTTCTAGATCATCTCTGAATACCTTCCAATGCTTGGCATTGTCTGGTACAGAGGGCCTATATTTTATCTCAACATCATATTTAGCCATAGACGGCTGAGGGACCTTGAACTGGCTAGCTGAAACAGCTAAAGAATCAGCCACAGTGTTATCCTCCCTTGGAATAAAAGAGATGTTGAAGGCTGAGAAGAAATTGTCAATTAGGTCCCATACTTCATTTCTGTAATTTTTGAGTCGAGGGTGCTTAGCCTGATAATCATTTTTGATCTGTTGGACCACCAACTCTGTGTCTTCGAACACTGCTACCTCCCAAATTCCCATTTCCCTTGTAGCTCTCAATCCTAGAATAAGGGCTTCATACTCTACCACATTGTTGGTGGTCTCAAACTCTAGCTTATATGACAGGGAAATGGTTTCCTGAGAAGGGGACACAAAAAACACCCCAGTACCAGCACCTTCCCTGGAACAGGCTCCATCAAAAAACATTTTCCTGGAACCTAAATCAGTGTCCAAGGAAAAAATGGGATGGTTAGTAGGATTGGCTTCATCACTGATAATATAGGCCAACTGGGCTTCCCTATATAGCCTCCTATGTTCTCCTCCAAATACTGGGATAATATCATATGTGAGGTCCATCTGCAAAGTCCCCCCCAGTCTTTTTATCCAAGATCTTGATAACAACATACCGAACTTGGGGGGGGACATCAGCCACTACAATATCCATGACCACAATTTTCATGGGCAATTGAAACAAGGTCACGACAGGGTCTTTGATAACCTCGAGACATTGAACTTTCCTGGAGTCGAAGGAATAGAGGTCATGATAGGCTCGGGTGACCTCTAGCCCTAATTCTTCCATGACAGTTTTGGGCATGAGGTTGTGAGAAGCTCCTGAATCCNCCCCCAGTCTTTTTATCCAAGATCTTGATAACAACATACCGAACTTGGGGGGGGACATCAGCCACTACAATATCCATGACCACAATTTTCATGGGCAATTGAAACAAGGTCACGACAGGGTCTTTGATAACCTCGAGACATTGAACTTTCCTGGAGTCGAAGGAATAGAGGTCATGATAGGCTCGGGTGACCTCTAGCCCTAATTCTTCCATGACAGTTTTGGGCATGAGGTTGTGAGAAGCTCCTGAATCCNCTGTGGGAAGGCATGAGATCTCAGACTGTAAAATCTCAGAGAAGCGTTTCTTGAACCCTTCATGTTTAATCAACTCGGTTAGGGGCACAGGGATTCTGATTTTCTGAATTTCATGCTCGAAATTAAAAGAAGGTGTAAGCTTCTGGATTTCTCTTATTTCAGGAACATGACTTTGAACTATGGGAGAGAGGGATCGGGTATTCTTACCACTCTGACTATCCGCTACTTCATTAGCAGGTTTCTCTGCTCTAGTGGATTTCTCAGGAACATTGGGTGCTACTGTCTTTCTCTTAGACCTCAGATCATACCTGCCTTGGCTGCCACTAGCCTTGCCATCCTTGCTCAGTTCATTTAGTTCAATGTCCATGAGAGACTCCTCGTATGCAGATTGAGTGAGATGAGGAAAAGGAGGAGTGTCTCCGAAGAAATGGATTTCAGGATCAAGATCATATGTTTCCCCTTCTTCCCCTTCAGACACAAAATTGTTTTGGAAAGGGGCCTAAATCTTCTGGTCTTCTCTATCTCTTCCCCTCTCCCTTTGCACAGTCAGGGACGTAGTATTGTTTGGCCTCTTGAAACCTCTTTTGTTTTCGGCATTCTGAGGGCCCTTGTATGCTTGCCTCCCTTCCACCTTCATTCTCTCCATCTCTTTAGACAGAGGCTTCACCATCCTAGTCAACTCATCCACTTGAGGGTGGGGCACCGATGGGCCAGAAGTTGAGGCTTCCTACCTTCCCTTTCTTCTGTCTGCGTCAACCTTGCTTCTCAATCTATCAGCTGCTAATACATTGGATTCCACTTCTATGGCTGCATATTTCATTTGAGCTAAGGAGGTGGCCCTTCTTTCTCTCAGTAACAGACAAAAATCGGGGCCAAACGCACTAGCATAAGAAATCTTGGCTGAGGCTTCTGAAGGATTTATCTCGGCAGGGATTCTGTTATACATCTTATTGAATCTTTTGGAGAAGTCAGAGACAGACTCTCCATCCATCTTTTTCAATGAATCGAACTCTGTCATGTAATACATGAAATCCTTCCTATCTCCCCACTGCCTCAAGAAAACACTATCCAGGGCTTCGATACCAGCAATAGATCTAGGGGCCAATCCTCTAAACCATTTCCTCACCTCTCCATCCAGGCTCTGGACGAAGACTCTCATCCAGACATCTTCATTTTTAATGTTTAGGTTGTCTGCATAACTATAGAAAGCATCCAGGTGCTCTTTCGTAGTTATGTCCCCTTCCCCAGTGAACTTGGGCATGTATTTCAAATAATCTCCAGCAGGGAGAGGATTCATAGGATGAGGTAGGATTAAGGGGGCATATCTGGCAGCGACTATGGCATCCATTCTATTTAGAGGGGGATTAGAACCATCCATAGGAACACTAGGCGGAGGAGAACTTGGAGGAGAAGGAGCTCTCGATGGGGCTACTGGGAATGAGTCCCGAAGTGGAATGGGAAATAAAAGGGGATTTAAGGAGAAGGCTAATGGGCTTAAGTCGACCGATGCTCCTCTTTGTGCAAGAGTGGTAAAGATAGGAGTGGGAAAATATTTTTTGGTCCTGGGTCTACGCCAAGGTATAGCTTCAGAGGAGAGGGGAGTGACAAGGGTTTCTCCCTCCAATCCCAGACTAGTAGGGGAAAACTCAGCAGGAACACTCCCGAAATTCAGGAAACGGGAAACCTCAGATGAAGGCCTGTTAAGAAACTGAGGAGGAGAAAATGGAGTTCCTACAGAAGGATATGGCGGATTACCTGGTTCGGAGGTGGAAGCTTCTTCTTCGGAAGCCTTTCCTTTTCTGATAACCACCTATGGATCAGTTTTAGGTGTAGCTAGAGGCAGCAGTGGATGAGACCACGTGTGTCTACCTCTAAAAGCCACAATTAACTCGGTAAGTTCACTGCAGTGGAGTCATTACAATGGAGTCGCCGACTACATAGTAGCAATCTTCAAAGGATCTGATACCCAATGCACCTTTAGAATCATAGGCTCAATGTCGTTCAGTCCCGGGGAAAATTTTCAACTTCATCCTCGGAAACGGCGCCAAAAATGTTAGCGTTGGAAGTCACTCCTGGATTGCAGCAGGAGCAGAGCCCGATGCCCATCATTTTATGTCATGATTTGTTTAATGGGGTGATCGGATGGAACTTAACTCAGAACGATGTGGTTCTAACTCTGAAACTAGGCCAAGCGTGCATGGGCAAGTGAGGTCTTAGATAACTTCAGACAGTGAGTTGTAGTAAGGGTGAGTAGGGGGAAGACTTGCATCACAGAGATGAAAAGGTATGTCATAAACATCAGGTTTCTAACAGATTGTAGTGGAATACGTCTAAACGCAAGATCTTCTTACATTCAAACGTAAAAAACCAGAGAATATAATGATGCCATAATAAATCCTTTATCATAACATAATTGCATAAATTCGTGCGAATCCGTCGATCATGAACTCTCCCAGTATGAGATGAAAATTAGATGGAATAAGAAAGACTATCTGTCATAAAACAAGAAATCTCACATATAGATGCATAACCAAAAAACTCGAGTTTCTGTTAAAACTTTACAATCGGGAGCATCACTCTACCATCGATAGATCACAAAATACAAAGACTGAGTCTATATACTCAGGAAAATTCATCTAACAGAGGCATGTTCAGCCATCCAAGGCGTGGTTTCCCTTCAGCCGAATTCCGATGGATAATCCTTGTTAGACGCCACCTTAACTGCGCATGGCTCCTATAAGGGGAGTAGCTGAGCCATTAAGAGCCAAGTTAGCATGCGCAGACCTCCTCTGGCTAATCGAGGACTGGGCATGGCCTTTTTGGAAAAAATGATACACAGGACCCTCTCGAGCAGACCGTTGGCCAGGATCTCCATATCTTGCACTCAATGCATGATGAGAGGTTTCAACCACTCTTTCTTACCTTCATTTACTTCAAGTGAAGACCAGGCTTGAGGTCGGACCAAATGGCACCCGGAGAATGCGATGAACTTTTCGACAACTGGACTCGACAACCTTGGCCCCTTTTGCACAACTCCTTCTATTTTCCATGTGACAATGGGTTGTGACCCTGCTTTTATTCTCACAGGTGCTTTCGGCGTTCACAAATAAGAAGTGGCTGATCCTTGCTTATTAAAATCGCAATGAGCGAAATGCCGAGCTAGCTTGAGTTGGCGCCATGCATCCCTCTAGATATGACGGCTCTGAAATATCCTGATGATGTCGTGGGCCCGGGTCCTGGACATTCCCGGCACCTCGCGCATCGGGAATGTGACAGAGTTGTTCCGTGTGTTTCGAAGTCGTGATGGGCGAAAAGGCGAGGAGCCTAATCGCGCGCATTAGGTGTCTCTTGTGGATGAACGACTGAGGCTGTTTCGTGATACTGCGTGCCCAACTTTGGGTGCTTTCAGCGCTTCGGGGTTCGGGGTTTCGATATGTAGAATGACATAGAACCCTTTCCCTTTGAACTTGCGACTCTCAAAAGCCGACGTGACTAGATCTCGCGCCACGCGTCCTCTGGATGGACGATTGCTATCTTTCTCTGCACACAATATAGGCGCTATCCATTGCGCTAACCTCGGCACAACTTCTCTATCTGTGATTTCCTACCAACCGTTGATCTACTCATATGGACGGATCAGGACCGTTGACACTATAATTTTGCCCGCTCGCTTGATTTTAAGTCCGGAAAGGACTTCTTCTATGCACTGCGCTTGGGCGCTCCTCGTGCAACCTGCAAACCTGGATATCCCAATGTCGAAGACAAGCAATGTTGCTAACAGGGTTAATACTTCTATTTATAATTATACAGAGGGTAAATTTTGAAAGCCCCACAAAGGGTTAATATTGCCATGTAAATAGAGAGTGAAAATTACAAAAATCCCCTACGGAGTACCAACAACTGACAAGTCTGATAACAACAACCTACATAGCAAGTGTGGGGATCTCTGGACGAATCCCAGAGGGTAAGAATAGCCATATTACAAGAACGAAAAAAAGAAAAACATAGTAAAAAAATTTGGGCCACAGTACGATTGGGAAAAGAGCCTAATGAGGGGAGGTTAGAAGCCTAACAGTAAACCAAGGGGGAAACAAAATAACTCTCCAAACCCAAAACCTTAAACCCAGTGGAAATCCTGGGTAGAAAATGCATACGGGCACAATTGTAAACTCTCAAATAGAGAAAGGAAACCACGAGGCCTATTATTTTGAGATCAAATAATTACATTTGCATCAACCTAAAAGAACAACACAAAATATTTCCCACGGAGGTCTTAAACAATGAAATCGTTACTCACCTTGGCGTATAAAGAACCTTGGGTATGTGTTGTTGTTTTCTTCATCGTTCACTAGAGTCAAACGTCACCAAAGCACACTGGTCGTGTTTCAAATGCAGAAGACAAAACTCATGTTACAGGACCAAAGGTGTAAAAAATGAATGAATGTTACCTCGAGGGCCTCGTTATAGGAGTAAATGTAGTAGGTATGCACCATTACCTCTTCCATGTGAAGTCGAGGAGATGGCGAGCCTACATTGGGCATGGTTGCCTAAGTGTCAGCCTGGAGGGTACGAGACAGTCCTCACCATTAATGAACCAGACCAGGAGTAAATGCCACAAGACCTGACCTGTCATCCACCTCAAATGATTTTTGAACCACTTCATTGTTGAGCAATGTTAACTTTCGGGTAGGGTTTAACAATGTTAGGAATAGTTTTATGTTCACGACACTAAACCAAAACAATATTTTTATGGTATATGGGTGTTACACTATACTAATGTATTTCGTTGCAATAATATCCATATAACGGTCTATATGTTAAACGATAGATATAATGCTATGGATAGTGTTAGTGTTATATGTTAAATGATATATATATGTTATGGATAGTGTTAGTGTTATAGTATCCATGTGATAGAGTTAGTGTTATGGTATCCATATGTTAGTTTATATGGTAAA
>SNQJ01S0004178.1:50457-70231 GCA_010110895.2 Picea sitchensis | reverse complement strand
TGTTGTATGTTGATGACATGTCGTTGGTAGGAAATAACAAGGATGTTATAAAGGAGGTGAAATTGAAGCTATCCTCCAAATTTCACATGAAGGATATCAATGTTGCTAACTTCATTATGGGAATGGAGATTAAAGGAGATCGTGAAAACAGGAAACTCTGGTTGAATCATAGAAACTATGTTGAGACCATATTGTAGAGGTTTAATATGCATGGAAGTAAATCGGTCAAGGTTCCTATTCCTATAGGTGTAAATTTATTTGCAGATCAGTGTCCCAAGACACACAAAGAAGAAGAGGACATGTCTCATGTTTCGTATGCTAGTGCAGTTGGTAGTTTGATGTATGCAATGGTTTGTACTAGACTGAACATTGCACATGCAGTGGGATTTTTGAGCATTTATATGTCAAAACCAGGTAAGGTGCATTGGACACCAATAAAGAGGGTCTTCAGGTATTTGTGGGGCACTAGCAATTATGGATTTTGATACCAAGGAAGATCGGGATTGGATAGAGTGGTGGTCATACATGGGTTTGTTGATGTAGACTGGGTTGGATATATGGATCATAGAAGATCTACAAGTGGGTATGTGTTTAACCTATTTGGAGGAGAAATTAGTTGGATGAGAAAAAGATTGGTTGTAGTGGCACTCTCAACTATAGAAGATGAATACATGGTAGCCACTAATGCAAGCAAGGAAGTAGTATGGTTACAAAGATTGTGTTCAGGCATTGGGTTGGTAAAAAAAAAAGTGATATTAGATTGTCACAGTCAGAGTGCAATATTCCTGGCAAAGAACCTTTCTTATCATTCAAAGAAAAGTCAAATTGATGTTCAATATAACTTTGTGAGAGACATGGTTGAAGAAAAGAAGGTGTTGTTGGAAAAGTTTGACACTTTGAAGGATGTTGCAGATTCATTTATAAAGTTTGTGAGCACAGGGAAGTTCTCCTGGTGTAGAGTAACAATGGGCACTGATGCCATGGATTGTTGACTATGTAATCCTGTGAACCCCTATATGCAAAAAAAACAACAAGTGGGAGAATGTTAAGTATGTGTTATATTCTTTGCATGTGTGTGTGTGGGCAGGTCCAATTCAACAATTGCATCTGATGATCCTGGATTTTTCTATTTTCAATGGTTTTCTAAATTAATCTTGAATTAAGGGATTCAAGTTTTGGTAGCTATGGAATACCTAAAATATTGTATATATTATATGGTGAATGGTGAAATTAATACAATGAAGAGCTGGAAGGTGTGGCACCAAGGAAGGTTGGTTTTATCATGGTTAATGGTTTCCAACGTAAATCTTTGTGTACTATGTGTATGATCCATTGATTAATTTTTGTTTTGATTAAGAATCTATATGCATTGCTTTAATTCATCGGTTTAAAACTTACAAACAAGAAAGACACCACATAGACCATTGCAACAATAGACACCTATTAGACAAACTTTTGGGCACCATGATACACCTAGAGGACCTGTATTTTCTACACCACGTAGACAAACTACCAGTTGGAGAACTTCGTATAAATCACCATTGGAGTAGTAGTCGCATCGTCCTCAGCATCTGAAAAAATATAGATCTATTCTGTAGAACATATCAGAGCATCAGAACCCTAGACCAGTAGATTCTTCCTCTGGAACTAGGAACATCCACCCTAAGAAAGTATGTTAGAATTGTGGAGAGCCACACTATCAGAGAGACTATCCTATTGATAAGGAAAGAGATATCATCTCAGTAGGACATATGACAGTTGGATATTTCGGAAAGGCCCATAGGATTCATGCAGCGGTGAATAACTGCCAGGTCAAGAATCAGTCGAGAGTGCTCGAGACTTCAAGTATGATAGAAGATCAAGAGTTTTGTGTTTTGATAGATCCAAGAGCTATTGAGAGTTTTATATCTAGTGTTGGAGTTAAAATAATTAATTTGAAGGAAGTCGAACACGATGATCTTAGATATGTAGAAATGGCATCAGGTGTTAAGCAAAAAGTTGGATGAAAGGTTAAGGAATGTAACATTAACTTGGGTGATTTCCTCGCAAATGTAAACCTTTATGTTACAACCTGGGGATCCTATGACATTGTGACTGAAATCGATTGGTTAGAAGTGCACGACATGATAATTAATTGTAAGATGAAGAGATTAATCTTGATTCATTATTTGGGAAAAAATAGAGTAATTGTAGGAAGAAACCAAGGAGTATCGCTAAAATTTATTTGTTCCCTAGAATTACAGAAAAACTTACGCAAGGGATATAATTTGTACGCCATATTATATCTTAATAAAAAAGGCGACGCGGAAAAATTAGAAGACTTTCCAGTAGTATTGAATTTTTTTGATGTTTTTTCTAAAGAGCTACTAGGTTTACTGCCAAATAGAGAATTGTAATTTACTATATATATAAAACCTAGAACACAACCAATTTCTAAAATGCCATATCAGATATCGACACTTGAATTGCAAGAGTTGAAGATGCAATTGAAGGAGTTGTTGGATTTGGGACTTACACATCCAAGCGTATCACCTTGAGGTGCACCAATATTTTTTGTAAGAAAGAAAGACAGACCATGGAGGCTTTGCATTCACTATCATCAATTAAAAAAATCCATGATCAAGAATCAATACCCATTACCAAGAATTGATGACTTATTTGATCAAATGAAGGGAGCGAACGTATTTTCAAAAATTGATTTGAGATCAGGATATCACCAGTTGTGAATCAAAGAGGAAGATATTCCTTAACCAACATTTAAGACAAGATTTGGACATTACAAATTTATTTTGTTATCATTTGGATTGACAAATTCCCCGAGTGTATTTATGAGTTTAATGAATGGGATATTCTATGAATAATTGGACAAGTTCATATAGATATTTATTGACAATATATTGATTTACTCTTGGATGAAAGAGGAACATAATGAACACCTGAGATTAGTTCTGCAATTTTTAAGAGAAAACAAGTTGTACAGAAATTTGTCAAAGTGTTCTTTTTATAGACAAAGATTCACTATTTGAGACACATTATTTCTGGAGAAGTTATCATTGTGAATCCAACGAAGGTAGAAGCTATCATGGAATGGCCAACACCGACAAACGTAAAAGATGTATGTAGTTTTATAGGATTAGTAGGTTACTATCAACAATTCGTCGAAGGTTTTTCAAAAATCGCAAACCCAATTATGAAACTTTAAAAGAAGAACAATAAATTGGTATGGTCGTAGAAGTGCGTGAAAGGATTTCATAAGCTTAAAGAAATTTTAACAACAACACCAATATTGACAGTTTCAAATATGGACAAGGAATTCTTGGTATGCACTCACACATCCAAGGAAGGAATGGGTGGAGTATTAATGCAAGAAGGACGAGTTATTGTGTATATTTCAAGGAAACTAAGAAGGCATGAAAAGAATTATGGAACACACGATTTGTAATTATTAGTGATTTTTTATGCCTTGAGACTTTGAATACATTATCTTATTGGACTAAAATTCGAGTTGAAAACTGATCAGAGTGGATTGCAAAACATTTTTACTCAGAGAGACTTGAACGCATGACAAAGATGTTGGTTGGAATGTTTAAGTGAGTATGATTTCAAGATCACGTATATTAAAGGAACAATTAACAAAGTATCATATGCGTTGACTTAGAGACCACACATTTTCTTAGTAATACCCCTAAAGATGAATCTTCAAGAAAATATTTTAGCATTACATATTGATGATGACTGGTACAAGGAAGTAATAGATAATTTCATACCAAACACCATGTTGATACCTAGATATGAGGGATATTCCTTGGATAGTGACAGACTACTTAGGTATAATGGAAAAATTTATGTACCACCAAATGAAAAATTGAGAAATTTAATTTTGAGTGAAGCTCGTCGAGCGATGTATATCACTCATCCTAGAGTCATGAAGATGCAGACAAATCTTAAACCATTATTATTTTGGAAGGGAATGAAATATGATATAGTTAACTATGTGTAAATATGTCTATAATGCCAACAAGTGAAGGTTGAATACAAGCATCCAACAACATTATTATAGTGACATTTGATTCCTGAATTGAAATGGGAAATCATATCGATGGATTTTTTTGTTGGATTTCCATTGACGACAAGGAAACACAATTTTATGTTTTTGGTTGTTGATACTTTCACGAAGAGTGCACATTTTATTCCAATTCGTAAGACATATCAAGCACCTGATATAGATAAAAATTTTGTTAATGAAATTGTAAGATTGCATGGTGTACCAAGGAAGATAATATCTAATAGAGGATCGATATTCACTAGATGTTTTTGGACTATTTTCCAAGAGTATTTGGGAACACAATTAAATTTTAGTACGACATATCACCCCGAAACATACGAAAAAATTGAATGAATGAATCATATTCTAGAGGATATGCTTTGAATGTATGTGATGTATCAACAAAAACTATGGGAATAATTTTTACCATTGGTAGAATTTGCGTACAACAATAGTTATCAAAGTATGATAAGGATGGCACCTTTTGAGTTTCTCTATGGACGACCATGTAGGACACCTTTGATTTGGGATCGAATTTAGGATACGGTATTGATGGGACCAAAGGTGGTTTAGGAAATGGAAGATCATATGCAATCCACAATGCAAAGGATTAATGAAGCACAAGACCAAAAAAAGAGTTATGCAAATTCCCATCGTATAGACCACAATTATGAGGTTGGTGATAAAGTGTTTTTGTAGGTGAAGTTGCATAAGAGTTCAATTAAATTTGAAAAGGGTGATAAACTCTCTCCAACGTTTGTGAGACCTTTTGAAGTTGTAGAAAATAAATGACATATGGCTTGCCAACTAGCCTTACGTGATTCTTTGAGGTGTATACATGATGTGTTTCATGTTTCAGTTTTACGTCATTATATTCCAAATACATCACATGTTGTTGACTTGATTTAATTGTGGATATCAGATGAGGGTGTTTTCATAGTGGACAGAATCCACATACTAGACCATCTCACTCGACATCTATGGTGTCGAATAGTCGATCAGTTCAAGGTCCAGTGGGACATTTATAGTCCACATTCTGCTACTTGGGAAGACGCATATGAGATTCTTTAGTAGTTTCCTTTTTGATTTTGATAGTTTGATATACATATTAGTAGAAGTTGTATTTAGATAGTTTAAAACAAGAGGGGGTTTATGTAACATCCAATCCCACTGATCACATATTCATGACACAATTTATTCTTTGAGGACACTTGCGTGCAAGTGATCCGGTTAAATATAGTACATTATGATTATTTGTTTGGTTATGAGGTTATGCTATGTTTTGTATGGAATTTGATATGTTATTTTATTGATGTATATCATTGACATGTATTGTTATGAGATTTACTAAGTGTGCATGAATCGTGACATGATGAGGATGTTGATGGCATCGAAAAAATTCTTTGGACTCTGGATTGAATCAGGGAGTGGACTATTTACTTTAGTTATGAGTACTTGATTTTATACGCATATATTATTGATGATGATTTCATTATGGATTTCACTTATATAAATTATTAACATTATCTTTGTCAATGTATGCAGGAATGTTGATGCTTGCTAATCCAACTCAAATATGAAGTAAATGGGCCATACAAAGATATCATATGGATGAGGGAGGGGTGTGGCAACATCCATGTAACAACCTACTAGTACTCCCTCCATGAATTGAAGTGATGGTTAACGATTACACTGTTCTGATAGGTTCACAATGTCGTGAGGGTGACCTAAGATAGTTGCTCACAAGGATTTATGAGGAGCTTGCAATAAGAAAAATTCCTTATTCTTGATTAAGCCCTTAGTCTCACACAAGGTCGACTAGTAGAGTATTGACTCCAAGCATCAGACAACTTCCAAAATAAGTCAACGACGAGTGACACCCTTGGAGCACGGAGTTGCATCTTGAAGTCTATGTCGCATGAATAAATTATGATACAATAAAAATCTAGAAGAACTTATATAATAAAATGAATACTTAGACTTATTAGAATAAAGAATAAAACAATTAATTAGAATTGATAGAAAAGAGAAATGAATTTATACAATTTTATATTAAATTTTGGAAAGGGAACATAATGAAATTCTGGAAATGGTAGCAGGGATGATTTTAAGGATGGAATTTTTTTGTTAAATGTAGAAACCTTGGCGAATCTTACTAATCCTTCATATGCCAACTATAAATGTTTGGCGATATTTTCGTAAAAATATTAAAATTTATAAGGATTTTATATAGTTTTTATAAAATTTTGGCGATTTTTAGGGTAAAAGAATTTTATCCAATATAATTTGGGTGAATCATTTTTTAAATAGCGAATCTCGTTTTTGGAAAAACCATGGAAAATTAGCCCATGAGCCAAATTTAGCCCCTAAAATCATCCATGAATGGTAGATATTGGCCTAAGGGAGATTATACTATTTAAAATCTAGAGAAGGAAGAATAAATTAAGACATGTGCATAATATGTGCATGAAATTAATAAAAAGAAATTTTTAAACAAAGAAATTAACTCATGAGAGAATGGGTTGTCAACATAGAGTTAGTATATTAAGTCAATCAAACTCTAAATGCTACCTAAGAGAAGAGTCATAATCAAACTCCAATTGTCAATTAGTTAGGATACACAATAAATGAGAAATTGGGGAACTAAGGGACATCTAGGAGAAAATCTAGCAATTAATTGAGGATTATGAAGGAAAATGCTTAATTATTTAAATTAAAATGGATTAAACATGTGAAACTTGGGTAAAGTATGACATGTGTTGAGGTTTAATAATATTTAATTTAATTATTAAAAATTAGCTAATTGTGCATGAGATGACAAGTGTCAAGGAGAATTTTTCTATAAAAAGAATGGTGAGGAAGAAGGAAATAACCATATTTTTGGATGAATGAAATGATGTTAAAAATTTTATTGACTAAGTTTACTTGTGTGAGTTGGGCTGCAAGTTTATGCAAGAGGTGGAAGCCTCTCCTTGCGAGGGAGACCTTGTGCTAAATGTGATCTAAATTTATGTGTGTGGACCCTTTATGACTCGTGGGGTTAAGGGGAGAGACGAGTACCCTAGCGTTGGTTGGGAGGTACTGATGAAGTCTTTGTATTAGAGGGAGGTAACAAGGGGATGTGCACCATTCTTGAAGTTGAATCTCTTCAGTATATTTTACTCTTATGGTTATGATACTCAATTGTTACAGTTAGTTTGATAAATGGAATATTTTATTAGTTATTGAATAAGAAAGTGCACTTAGATTTAATTGGATTATAAATTATGTATATACTAGTATGGTTTGAAAGAAAATTGTATGGGTCGAATGATGGAATCAATAAATTATCTGTATCTACATGTTCCCTTAGAATTTTGTATAGATCATGTAAACTGAATGATAATTAGAAATTACAAAAATTCTAATAGATCACTTATAAGTTTTGAATAGAAATTGTTTTAATTTCAATGATTAATTTTCCTCTAAACTTTTCCGTAACCGTGGATTTAATGTCTACTTTCTTGATTATTAAAATGGTTTCTATGTTTCAATTATGGATGGTGTTTCCGTCCAATTTTGATTACTTCTGAATTTCAGTATTTTCTACTATCTTAATTGTTAATGAATTCTTAGTGTCCTTTAGTTCCATATCAAACTTTCCTTCCTTAGTATCAACAAGAACTCCAAATATTTCCCTATCAGAATTTTCTACTAACCTTCAAACGTGTGTTCATATACTATAACAATCAATAATATTATCTTCTATCTCCCCACGCTTCATCAATGTTGGAGATCATCAAGAATGTTATCAACCCTACTATATATATATATATATGAACATTTTTCTTAGAAACAAGGTTGTAATCAAGATTAGACTAGAAAAATAATCTTTGCATAATGTTTTCTTGATTCACAGTGTCTTTTCCTTTACAAAATATTAACATTTATTTCTTAGGGATATCTTGACTGCATCAATGGTCTATGTGATCACGTTATTTATACTCATTGATCTCAATACCTTAATCTCCCTTGAAATCCTGCATTGATGTGTTTTCAATTTATTTCTCAATACCCATAAGTTGAACTACCAGTTTCTGTAACTAATTGATCATCGTTGGATCATATTAGTACAATAGCACGCCTTTCTTGCATTAATTATCTTTATAGGTAAATTTAAATTTTTTTGATTGGTGTCTAGTTCTGAAGGTTGCAAGAATTCAATCTCAGGTTGATGTATAGTTGTGATAATTAATTTTCGTTGTTTCAAGTTTTGTCTTAGTTTTACTAGCTGCAGTAAAACTAGTACAGCCACTCAAAACCATGGTTGATTAACGCTGAAAGGCGTGGACAAAAAATGAAACGCATAGCTAGAAAATGAAATGCACAACCAGAAAATGAATGTCTACAACCAACACAGTCAGCGTGATAAATCCAAAGTTTAATCATTTAAACGTGGCAATCATATAGTGCTACAATAATTTCTTAATATGATTAGGTAAATGTTAAAAGGTAAACAGGTTAACGGATGCATTCAAAAATACAAGGAAGTTGTGAAAAGGAAATCACATTCATTGAATTAGGAGGATGACTAAGAATATGCCAGCATCTTCATAGATATATTATATACATTATATTTTCTTTTAATTTTGCATAAAAATGTTAGTAATATATGACAAAAATGAAACCACCTTATAATTAATCATGGCAAAACCACTTCATAATTATTCAACTTATCTAAAGATCTTGCAAACATTTGGCCATAATTTTTCTATTAAATGATAAAGGTAGGTTTTGATTTAAATCTCATAAAAAGATAACCATTAATGTTTTAGGTTTTTATTTAAATCTCATGAGGACCAATAATGTTTTGACTTTATTAAATATGGGCTATCCATTTAATATTTATTATTAAAAAAAACCTATTTACAAATCATGCAAAAAACTTTTGACGCATCTACATCAGTCTTTGACGCATCTGTATCAGTGAGTAAATATGAAAATATTTGTATACTTTTACTTGAAGAATCAAACTTGGACTTATTTATATACTTTTCCTTGAAGAATCGAACTTGGACTTTGCATTGATAAATTGCGGAATTATATTAAATTCAAGCAAGTCGTTAATGTCGGTGGCTTTTTGAATAAATTTGGTTCGTTGAATTAAATGTCAATAGTCGTGCTTGCCAGATTTATCCTCAGAGTATATAGACATTGATTGATTATATACATATAGGCATTGATTGAGTATCCTTGCACCCAAGGAGTTGAATATTAATTTTCCACACCGTGCATAGAGCCCAATTACACATTGCAGAGTAGAGTTGAATAATCGAGTGAAAGGATGGATTCAGACGGTCATGATTAGTCAGAGCCTCAGACGTGCATTAAAGGGTGTGGATTTTTTGGAAACTCAGCCATGGAGAATATGTGCTCAAAGTGTTATAAGACCATCTGCTAGAACTGGAAGTAAAATCAATGCCTCCCAATGATCAAACCACCAAGGTCGAAGTAAAAGCAACGCCTACCAATGATCAGACCACCAAGGTCGACCAGACATGCATTAAAGGGTGTGGATTTTTTGCAAGCTCCCCAACGAAGAATATGTGCTCAAAGTGTTATAAAGACCATCTTGTGGAACTCGAAGCAAAATCAATGCCTGCCAATGATCAGACAATGAAGGTCGAAGTAAAAGAAACACCTGCCACTAATCAGACAATCAAGAAAGAGATTTCTGGTGATCAGACTGATGCTAGGGAGTCTAAACCCACGAAATGTTTTAATTGTAGAAAACACGGGGACGACTAAGGAAATTGGTGGTAGAGAATGGGTATATAGTTGAAATCCGTGGCGAAAATGAAACACGCAGATATGTGAGGAAAGAAAGAAAATGAAATGCACAGGCAGCCAGAAAATGAAACGTTTGGATAGTTGAGGAAATCTAAATGGTAATCTAAAAGGTTAAGTGGCAATCATATAGTGCTACAGTAATTTTTTAATATGATTAGGTAAATGTTAAAAAGTAAATAGGTTAATGGATGCATTCATAAATACAAGGAAGTTATGAAGAGTAAATCACATTCATTGATTTGGGAGGATGACTAAGAATATGCCAGCATCTTCAATTGTTAACCATCATATTAGAATTTTAGATTAAAAGCTGATTAATTGTGCTTATTGTCAATAGGTGTACGCCTTTCGGCGTAATAAAGTATCGTCATTTTACTTGCATGAAAACCAATAGTAGGTGTCATGAAATGTTGTGCGATATTTTTATAATTGATTCTTGGCAAACCTGAGAAGGATTGCTTCAAAATGTCAGCAAGGTGTTATTACAGAAACAACTTTTGAGTTGGCAGTCACATTAATAATAGAAGCAACTAGAAGAGTAGTTGAAGTAGATCTGTTATGAGACAAGACTCATAAGGGTTGGTGAACTCACTTGTGATTTTCTTGAAGGTCCATCCTTCCTATGGGCTATTAAAGATCTCGTGTTTCTTTTAATGGGTGTTAATTGTTTTTTAGTAAATATAGAAAAGGAAATTTTACTCAAGGAAAACCTAAATACAAAGTCTACCTGGTCATGCATCATGTAAAACACACAAAAAGCCAAAAACATTAACCCTTTTATGCAACATACTTTAAGAACAAATTTTCCTTAGTGTTCAAATATTGCTATGAGAATCGTATATTGTTGGAAACATGATTAAATGACAAATCGTTGGCATAAATGGACTTAGAAGGATTAGTTATGCATATGTCAATTGATGGTACAACCCTTCTACAGTTAGCAGTTTTTTTTTTTTTTTNTGGTAAGTTAGTAATATATTAGATCCTTCTAAAAAATTACAAGTTGACTGTTCTAGGTGTCAAGAGTGCCCAACTGGGAAACCACTATTGGCCCTGGTTCAAAAATATAGTGATACATGTCCAAAAATAAACAAAACTGGCCTTGCTAAGGAAACCTACTGTGTTGCGCAGGGCTCTAAGCTGTCTGAGTTCTAATGTAAGCATAGTATATTGTCTGTCCATTACCAAATCTAACTAAAAAAACATAGAGTAAAAGACTGGAAAAAAACAGAACTTTTTAGAGACCTAGACCATAGGCTGGGCCTGCGAAGACCTGGGTGTTCTTCAGCTTGCCTTTGTACCATTTAACGCTTGCCTACCTTAGGTCTTGGAGAAAGAGTAACAATTTGTCCACACTGCTTCTTTGATCTTCATCCTTCGTCTGCAAGTCCCTGAGGGAAGTTTTCATGTCCTGTTGGCCCCTGGCCAAATCACACAAAGCCTCTGTAATCTCTTTCAGGTTAGCATGGTTATGTAAATTCATCAAGGTGGAGGGGAGAGGTGAAGGAGCAGAGGTGGCTTCAGAAGGGTGGTGCGGCAGGGAGAAAGTGGAAGGTGATCATCGAGGAGGAGGAGGAGAAGGTGGGGGAGGTGTGTAGCCCAGAGAGTTCCCAAAGGCATCGAACCATTCAACTCGGCATCCATATTCATTTGAGAGAGGAAAAATTTCTTGAGTGGCTTCAAGCTATGGATCTACAGGAGCATGAGTCGTGATAGGTGGCAGGATAGGGAGAGCGGCGAAATCCGGAGGGAGATCAGCGCGAGGCATTTATGTATCCAAGAGGTGGTCTGAATTGGGCATTTTCCTGCCCCTGGCAATGTACCAAGCTACGCCTCTTCTATATTTTCCTCTCAGGCATGGCATAAAGGGTGTCGTTGTTGGGAGGATGGAGTCGCAGAGCTTGATGATCATAAAATATCTTGTGAGGAGGAGGGATAGCATCGAGAGTTGATAGAGGGAAAATTCTTTTGAGTTCGACGATAAGGGATCCAAGTCCTAGACGGGGAGGTGACCGCTAAAGTTACGTGCTCATATCCATGGGTGATCACACACTAAAAATCCTCTAACTCGTGCGATAGGCTCCCTGCATGAATTTTCGGCAAGGTGGTGGCGATGAACCTTAAATCATGAGGTGATGTGCCAGGAGGTTGATGGGGCGTGCCTGAAGAGCAGGTTCCTTAGAGCGCCAAATGGCTGACTAGCTGGCTGGTTGGCCTCTCCGTGGCTTGAACACTCATGTTTCCTGGTGTCACCCCATATGGGGGGCGATATTTGGTGCTTTCTATGTTTCTGCAAGTGATTACCCAAGGGTGGGAGTTGGTGGAGGTCGGGGTGCAAGAGAAGTCCCCTTATTTCATATCAGCTCCATAGTTCACCAACAAGTTGGCCACTTGGTTTGTTGTTCTTCTGATGTGGGATGGAAAGATTACCCAATTGGGCTGTAAAAGGGATTTTATTCTTAGGATCCCATTAATAAGTCTCCAACCAGGGGAGATTTTCTCCAAGTCTACCCCATTCAGGATATGGCTAAGGAGATGTATGAAAATTTGACAATCTCCTTCAACAATGATTGGGAAGAGCTCTTGTTCTTTGGCAACTTGTAGACCTCTGAGGAGACCCTAGATTTCCACTGCATTGTTGGTGTTATGCCCAATATTTCCTGCTACAATATGGAGGATTTCCCCTTTGCTATTGTGAATGACTGATTCGTAGCCAGCTAGGCCTAGATTCCCTTTGGAGGCCCCATCAAAATTCATTTTGTGGTACCCTATTTCTAGCGCCTTACACATTATGGGACTTGTCTCATGATGTGTCTTGGTGCTAGAGTTGATGGACAGGGAATGTGGTTGTATTTTCCAATGGTGGAGGATGATGCATTCATTTGTTGGGCAATTCCAGTCCTAATCGTTCCATGGATGGAGGGAGATTTTTTCTCTAATGTTGGAGTGAATAATATCCCAAACCTCTTGCCTAGTTTTAGTCTTGGATTTGAAAATTTGTCGATTTCTTTCTTTCTAGATTTGCCAGAGGATGAACCCCAGTAGAAGGTGCCAAATTTTGTTGAGGATAGGGGAGTTGAAGATCGAGGTGCGCCAAGCTTCTAAGGTTTCCCGAATGCCTGTACACTTTCTATCCATGGTGCACATGAGGCTGGTGTTGTAGTCCCGGATATTCAAGTTGTAGGAGCATAGTTAGCAGTTTGATTACATGCACGTTTTAAATATTTTATGCTACTTTCCTTTTGATTTTAAATTTTGATTTGTTGATTAAAGTTCATCCAACCAAGACTTGGGAATTATATAACTTTATGGGTGTTACACACTTAGGTATATATTGATTTATTTCAACTTATATTACCCATTTTTACTATAAAACAAAGTTATCGGGTAATATAATTCAAAGATGAATTTCAAAGTGTTAAACAAATGATATACTTAATTATCCATTGGTAAGTGAGATAGGAAAAAATATATTTTGTTCTTTATAATAAATGTATTAATTATGAAATTGATATCAACTATCTTAATAAAATTTAGTTGTGTCTCTTCGCAAATTTGAGAATAAAAGTAAGATGCCTACATGTTTAATTAGATGTTATTTTTATTGTTTACTATTGATTCCTTGGTTTAGAGTGACATAGTAAGAAACTCTTGATATCTTAATTGTTGTCAGTGTAAGTATGGTAGTATTTTATTCAATGAGTATGATGTTTATTTGATGGCATGGATTGTCAAGTTCTCGTGATTCTCGTAATGAAATTGAGTTATTTATGCACACTCTTTTATGTCTTGATCATCAATTCCTTCATGAACTAAGCTATTAAGCCTCTAGATGAATTAAAAAAAATTATAGGGTCCCATGGTTTAGTGAGCGTAGTAAAGTTTAACCATAATTAAATATTGTCTTATGATTTTAATTTAACTTTTAATGATATTTTTTAAAGGGTCATTTCAAAAATGGTCTTGCAAACACTTAAAAAGTGTTAGCTATATGCAAAATTTAGCAAATGTGAATTTTATCACGATAAAGTATAGTATTTGGGACATGTAATTTCGAGTGAAGGGATCTCAATTGATACACGAAAGGTTAAGTCCATACAGGACTGGCTAGTGCCAAAGGATGTGTCTGATTTTTTATCATTCATTTCCATCACAGGGCATTACCATAGATTCATAGAAAGGTTTTCAAAACATTCCTACCCAATAACTTCCTTACAAAAGAAAGGAATGAGATTTACATGGAATGAAAAATGTCGAGAGATTTGAAAAGATAAAATTTCAATTATTAACAACACCACCTATCTTGAGGATAGCAGAACCACATAAGGATCTTTTGGTCTGTATTGATTCTTGAATAGAGGTATTAGGAGGGGTATTGTTACAAGATGATCATGCAATTGTGTATGGGTCGAGAAAAATGAAACCTCATGAAAAAAATTATACAACACATGATATATAACTAATAACCATTGTACATTATTTAAATATGTAGCGACAATACTTCTTGGGTATAATATTTTTGTTGAAAATAGATCATATCATCCTTAAGTACTTTTTCAATGAGTAAAACCTAAAATCCAAACAAGACAGATGTTTAGATTTCCTAAGTGAATATGATTTTGAGATAAGACATATTAAAGGAAAAGAAAAAAAATAATAGATGCACTTAGCAAAAAATTAAATGAAATTTCCAGTCGTAACATGCAAACTGATTTGACACAGAGAATTAAATTAGAAATAGAAAATGATGATAATTAGAAGAAATTAAAGGAAAATTTTCAGAATAATGAGCTGGTTGAGGAGGAATCAAAATTCAAATGAAATCATGATAGTTTAGTATAGTGCAAAGGAATAATTTACATTCCAATTAATCGAGAATTGAAAATTTTGATACTAACCAAAGTACATAAGAAACCTTATTCATGTCACCCATGTTACCAAAATACTATAAAAACTTTGAAGAAATAATATCTTTGGTCTCGAATGAAAAGTAGTTTAATATCGTTCTAGGTGTCTTGAGTGCCAGCAAGTTAATGATGAGCAGCGTCGCCTAAATGGATTATTGCATCCCATACGCATTCCTGAGTGGAAATGTGAAGTAATCAACATCCATTTTATTACAAGATTGCCTAAAAGTAAGAAACAAAATGACTTTATTATGGTAGTATTATAAAAAATTACTAAAGTTTCACAATACATCCCAATGAAATCAACTTAGAAAGCTATAAACATTGTAGAGAGTTTGATGAAGAAATTTTCTAGAATGCATGGTATACCAAAAACTATAATTTTAGACAAGGACATGAAATTCACTTAGAAATTTTGGAAGACCTTTTTCAATGGTTTGTATAATCAACTAAATTTTATCATCACATATCATCCTCAAACTGACAGTCAGACCGAAAGTACTAATGGAATTGTATAGGATATCTTGCAGATGTATGTAATGGACTACCCCACAAAGTGGGAATGGTACCTTCATTTGGTTGACTTTGCATATAATAATGGTTATCATACATATTTAAGGACAATTCCCTTTGAAGTGATGCATGTTAGGAAGTGTTGAACACCTTTTATTTGTAAATGTGTTGAACCTGCACAGAATAGATCTAGCTGGGAATTGACATACACAATTGCAGAGAAAATAGAAGAAAAGAGAAGCAGGAGAGAAAGAATGGAAAATTATCATTAACCAAATGAATGAATGATAATTTACACATGATAGACTCTTTATAACTAACCAATGCACAATAGAGGAGAATCCAATGTGCCATGGTGGTTGTATAGAGTGATCTGGACACACACCGGTAGTTACAGGAGTAAACTCCCACTTAGTCTAGTCTCTCAGGAAGTTACAGGAGTGAACGACCACCTAGTTGAGTTAATTAGTCTATTAGTCTTTAGTTAACTGATTGAAACAACGTGAATTGAGGAGGAGATCATGGAATCATGAGTAATGCGCTAGTCTGGTGATGATCCAAAGGACAATGTGCATTTGTTGGTGATGATCCCAATGTTGCATGGTGATAATACCAATGTGGAATCTAGACTTCACTGAACTGATCAAACTGAAGTGTGAACAGAAGAGAATATTCTCCTAGAGGAATATTCTCCTTAAAATATAGGAGACTGAATAATGAATAATAAACATAGGAAAAACCTTAGGAAAAATAAATCCTAGGTGTGTGTTTGAAGTAACTTCAATACTCCCCCTGAACATCACTATGGTGAAAATAAAGAATGGGCCTTGGAAAATAGACCATGTTAGGTACCCAAATACAAAAAATACACTGAAATAAATGAGGAAAGAGGGAAAACCTCATGGGAAAACACACCCCTCTAAGTACAAAGTATGTAAAAAGAAGAAATGATAGTTGCTAGGCAACTGTGTCCTTCACACCAAGACGATTGCGCAAAGAATGGAACTTATTTGTGAAGATGTTTGTAGTTTGTTGTGTTGAAGGAAAAAGCTATAGGTCGATGATACCCATGTGTACTAAGTCCCAGTTGTAGTGCATGTGGATATCGATGTGCTTCATTCCCTTCCTCTAAAATGGATCTATGAAGAACTTCAAAGTTCTCTGGTTGTCATAGAAGATGACGATCGACCGATGAAACTGAATGCCCAACTCAGTGAAAAAATGTTGTATCCACATAACCTAGATGGTTATGTTAACTACCTCTTTCTACTCTTCCTTATCCGAGGATAGAGAAACAACAACATTCTTCTTTCTCGACCAATACATAGGCTTGAAACCAAGACTGAGTGAATAACCAGTTGTGGACTTGTGATCAATGCTATCGCCAGCCTAATCAGAATCAGTGAACCCGTTGAGGTCCAATGTATATTTTTCTGAATAGTGAATCCCAAAGGTGATGGTGCCCTGTATGTATCAAAGGATACACTTTTCATCCTTCTAATTTATCTCATGTGACTCGTTCATGAACCTAGAGACTTCTCCCACTACATAGGAGATGTCTAGTATGGACTGTGTGAGATACAACAAGCTCCCCACTAGTTGTCTATACATTGTTTTCTTAATGAGTGGAGTGTCCCCACCATCCTCAATTATGACTCCTTATAGGAAAGGAGTCGGGGCAGACTTGCAGTATGTCATGTGAAATATCTCAAGGAGATCTCATGCATACTTGGCCTGAGACAATTTGATTCTTGATGCATCCTGACTAATCTCGAATCCATGGAAGAAATGTAGCATAACCATGTCTGTCATCAAGAACCTTTCATGTAGAATCGTCTTGATTCCAACAATCGTTGAATTCGATCAAACGGTGATCAACAAATCATCAACATACATAACTAGGAGTAGAAGTGAATCAACCATCCTGAGCATGTAAAAATTTGGGTCTGATTTACAACGTACAAAGTTATATGAAAACAATTAGGTTTCCATCTTGTCATACCATGCCCTCAGATCCTACTTGAGGCCATAAAGAGACTTCTTCATTTGACATACCAAATATGAATCTTGCATAAATCCTTGGGGCTTCTCCATATAGATCTCCTTAGAGAGATCTCTGTGAAGAAATAAATTCTTCACGTCCATCTGATGGAATTCCCATCCTCTGGATTCGGCAAAGGCAAGTGCCAAATGTATGGAATCCATCTTCGATACTAGAGAGAAGGTCTCATCATAGTCAATTCCATGCACCTACTGAAAGCCTTTTGCAACTAGCCTGGCTTTGTATCTACTAATATGTCCATTAGTTGCACTCTTGGTCCTATAGATCCATCGACACCTAACAAGTTTCCTTCCTGAAGGAAGGGGAACAAGATCCCAAGTGTGGTTCTCGAGTAGGGATTTTTACTCCTCTTGCATGGAAGATTCCCAAAAGGGATTTCTAGCAACCTTTCCATAAGACTGTGGATCTGAAGATTGAAACAAGAAAATATTACTGGGTGGAAACAGTTCAGTGGAAGTGAGTGCAAGAGGAGGCTCATATAAATCAGATCAAGTCCTCCTAGTATTAGTTGGATCCCCAAAAAGATCCCCTCAATCCTGAAGAGTAGTCTAGGCCAACATGGGCCTCGACTCTGTCTCTACATTTGCATCTGCATGCATTGACTCTACATATGACTATAATGATTTTGTATCTGTATCATCTGAATCTTATAAATCAGAATTCTCATCGGAAGAAGATTCTTCATGTGCATGCTCATCATCTCTAACAGGTGGAAGAACAAAAGTGTTTGCATGATGTTGTTGATGCACATGTGAGACACTTTCCTCGAAATGGACAATACACTAAATGATGAAAAGGTCCGAGGAAAGATCAATTAGTTTATATCCCTTCACACCATTGGGGTATCCAACAAAGATACACTATGTGCTCTTTGGATCAAGTTCCTTCCTCTTCTCATAGGGAATCATGGCCCATGCACGCGAACTGAAAATGCGGAAGTGGGTCACTTCCATTTTGAGGCTGCTTCAAGCCTCGTAAGGAATCTTATCCTTGACAAATCTATGGAGAGATTTGTTTTGGATGTAGGTTTCACAATTAATTTCTTTAACCCATAATATTTGTGGAAGTGACTTTTCATGTAGCATGCAAGATGTCATCTCTTTTAGAGATCTATTTTTTTTCTCAACAACTCCATTTTGTTGCGGAGTATAGGGAACCGTGTGATCCAAATGAATCCATACCTCATGAAAAATATGTTTTATTACATGGTTGAAATACTCTCCCCCGTTATCAGTTCAGAGGATTTCGATTTTCTTTCTTGATTGTGTCTCATCAAGGGCTTTGAAATCTTTGAGGTGTTGAAAGACCTCTCATTTTTTCCTGAGAAAGTAAATACATGAGAAACGTGAGAAATCCTCGACAAAAATGAGCACATACCTTTCTTTATTGATTGATGGATTTGTAAAAGGGCCCATGAGGTCACTATGGATCATATATAAAGGAGAAGAATCCCTTTGAGTCTTTCCTTTGCCGAATTTCTCTTGAGGGTGTTTTCCAAGAACACATCCCTCGCAAATTACTTTGGAGAAGTGGGTGTCGGGTAGACCATCAACCATTCTCTACTTGCTAAGTTGTTGCATATCACTGAAATTTAAATGCCCAAACCTTTAGTTCCATATCCTACTGCTTTCATCAGCATGAGTAAGCACTAATGCAAAATCTGGTTCAATAAATTCAGAAAATGTGTAGAGTCTAGATTTATAATTTACCATACTAGTAGAAACCCTAGAATCGGTTTGCATGTCATAGATATCCACTACATCAGGTGTGAATATGACTCTCTTTCCAATGTCAAAGTTTTTCATATGATACATAGAGAGAAGATTGAAGGAAATTTTGGGAACGTGAAACACATTCTTGAAGCTTTCGTTTGTGATTTCAAATCTTCTTTTGTCGGTGACATCGACTGGAGAGTTGTCCCCCATTAGAATAGGAGGGACTTTACATGCATGCAATAAAGAATAGACTCATTTTGTGGGATCCATGTGGTGTGATGCACCTGAATCTACGATCCAAGCATCGGGAGAGGAATTGATGGAAATCAAATCATGGCTAGAATTTCCTTTATTGGGATTCTGATCTTTTGGTTTCTTATTCTTGGCACCCTCAGGGATGTGATATCCAAGGTTGTTTTGTTGAAGTATGTTAAGCCCTAATGTTGGATCATTACCCCTTAATTGGGGCATCTTATATTAGTAATGTTATTTTATTTATGTCGGCTTTAGGCCATTAGTTGTAATTATACCTCCTAGTCTCCTATATATACGAAGGAGATATTTTCATTTTGAATCATCTTGTACTTGAACATTTAAGTGGGGTAAAAGGAGGTTCCCCCCTCGAAGAGGCTTATTATATGAAATTATCTCTTTTTCAAGGCGTTGAGTACTTTTCCTGAGGTTTTTTTATGCTATATTGAAG
>SNQJ01S0004178.1:22473-47907 GCA_010110895.2 Picea sitchensis | reverse complement strand
GAGGATCATCTGCAACATGTTGACAAGGTGCTACAACTACTAAAGGAGCAACAACTATATGCCAAACCATCCAAATGTTTCTTTGGAGTGAAGGAGGTATACATGAAGGAAATATACATGAAGCAGATATACATGAAGGAAATTACACATGAAGATACAACACCCATGGATGGATAGTATAATCCATGCCACTTTCGGTGGTATGTGGCACATCGCGTGGATCCTCACGATTGAGGAGAAATGAATTTTTGAAGATGACAATGTGAATTGAAGAAGAAACTACATGTCAACCCTAATGTTAAAAGGAAGTGACATAAAGGGTATAAATACATCTCATTATACATTCATTTTTTAACACACTCAAGTTTACTAATGAATAAGGATATATAAGTCGAATTTCTAAGGAAATCTGAAGTAAAGAAAGATAAATTTCAAGGGAGGATGAAGTCTTTTGGTGATGTGTTCTAAGGTATGTTATTTACAAGTCATCTTACCATTTTTTCTACAACTTTGTTTCGAGAACGAATAATATGGTGAAATTCGAAGAATATTCAGAAGACATATCTAGGTACCTATGGTAAATATTTCATCTCTTCATTCTCTATAATTTTGGATATACACTATGTGGCAGATAGGGTTTTTGACTAGTCTTGAAGCTAGTCATAAACAAGTGTTCCAGGTAAAATAGTCATAACATCTTCATAGAGAATCCAAATGAAGTGAGACCAATTGGATTGGAAATATTATGGGCTTTAGTTTCTTGTGTACAAATTTTAGAATCTGATGTTAAATATTGGTTGCGGAGCATGATGTACAAATTATCTATCCTGAATAAACCAAAATTGAATAAGGTATACCATTTTCTCTATAACTACTTTTCTCAGAGGATTCAAGGAGTGAAACTCGAAGGAGTTTCAGAAGAATACATTGAGCAATAATATATACAGAATCAGAGTATTCCAAGAAGTGAAGAATTGCAGAAGTTGGAGAAGTATCAGGAAGCATTATGATTGTATATGTGATGGTTGGTTGATGGTGATAATTTAATGTAAAGTTTTATTATCTCTCATATATTCTTGGGTGGAAGGAAGGGGAAAGGATGGAGAGGCAAAGCCTCTCCTGATATTGGAGGATTGTATCTTCATTTGGGAGGTGTATCCCTCCCTTTATATTTGGAAGTTGTAGCTACCTTTGGAAGTCATTACTTCCTTTGAAAAATAATACATGATTGCTTATTATGTATTGTGCATGGTGTATCTCTTATACTATTCTTCATTGTTAATTGGATATTATTCATTGTTTCTTTTTTTATTTTTTCTATTTTTTTCTATTTTTTTTATGCTAGGGAATTGACAACTCGAGGTTCTCGTACTCATGTGACACGTGGTCGATACCCTTCTGCTACCCATATACGCCTAGGTGCACCACACATCCCTCAAGCATGGAATATAGATAAAGCAGGGTGATAATCGAACTTGAGACCTCCTTTACATAATTCGTTCCATTTACATGGCACATGCCAATCGGTCTATACCCCTGTGGGAAGATAGTATTCATTGTTGATTCGATATAATTTGAATACATTATCTGATTGAAGCACAAGTTCAAAAAATACTAATTTCTCTAAATATTGATTTACCCCCCTCTTAGTATTTCCAGCAATTGGTATCAGAGCAGGTTGCCTTTAGAACAGTTTAACCACTTGAAGGAAAATCCTGAGCAGAGATGGATGACCATGAGCACATTCCACATGGGATTCAACAATTTTATGGAAGCAATTATGCATACTGGATTTATAGAGTGAAAACAACTTTGGGAGTAGAAAGTTGGTACTCATTTTTAAATGGCTATGTAATCCCAAAGAATGCTCCAACCGATCCAAATGAGAAGAAGCTTATGATTTGTGAATCAAAATCCAGACATGTTATTCTAGAAGCATTGGCACCAACCATTGCTAGCAAAGTGATGGGATGCAACAATTCTAAAGGGGTGTGGGAAAAACTCAAGTGTATCTATTAAGGTCATCCAAAAGTTAAGCAGGTCAAGCTTCAATGACATAAAGCAGAATTTGAAAATTTGAAGATGGATGAAAAAGAATATATTGCAACCTATTTTCATAGAGTTGATGAAGTTTTTAATGCTATCACAGGATTAGGTGAAGAGCTCAATGAATCCTTGGTTTTACAAAAAGTGTTGAGATCACTTCTCTTGAAGTATGATGCTAAGGTCTCCACCATTGAAAAAACTAGGGACTTGACCAAAATTACAATGGATGAATTGCATGGGTCTCTTATAGCATATGAAATGAGAACAGGTACAGAAATTTACCAACCAAACAATGAAGCAGCCTTTAAAGACATAAAGAAGACAAAAGACAAGGATAACGATTTTGATGAAGAAATAGCAAATTTTGTAAGAAGGCTCTAGAAGGGAATCAACAAATAAAAAGGTAAGTCTCCTCTCAAATGATTTAACTATAGTAGAATAGGACATATTGCTGAAAAATGATACTATAAAGGAGAAGTCTCAACAATAAAAATAGCTTCTACTCCAAGGATGATGATATCTCCTCATATGAGAGTTATGAAGAAGATAATGATGGAGGAGAAGTCCTCTTCATAACCCAATAAACCCAGGGTGATGATCAAAAGAGTTCTAAGGAAGAAGAAATCATTTCGGAAGAAGATTCAAAGGAAGAAACCAACTTTGATTCATTTTGGGGATACAAAGACAACATAGAGAGTGAACAAGAAGATGAGAATCTTGAAAAGTTGAAGCATTTTGAAAATGAAAATAAAAAGCTTAGAAACACAAGCATAATACTAAAAGGTGACTTGAGTAGTTGTGAAGAAGAGAATCAAAATCTTGAAAATACCATTGATACCTTGAAGGAACAATTAGAAGATTATGAGAAATTGAAAGAATAATTGGATCACACAAAAGGGGAGCTACTATTGACAATGGAAAATTTCAAGAAGTTAGAAAAAAACATTGAAAAAATAGATGAGATTCTTAGGAGTCATAGATCTATAAATGACAAGACATGACTAGGATACAATGACAATTTGAAGACAACAAAACAAGAGAAGGAAGATGAAAAGGATGAAACCAACACTCTAGAGCAAGTTGAACAACAAGATAGAAGACCAGGATTCAGAAGGAATGAGACATCAAGAAGATCATCTCCCATAAAGTATGAAAGAAATCATATGAAGGAAACTATACAAGAATAGATCGTGAACCATAAGGACCATGCCACAAACAAGATCACTTACTCCCACGTATCAAAGTTTCTTTCTTGGAAATTTTTATAGTTTTGAAAATTTTAGACACAAGGCAATCAATTGTAGAATACATGAAAGGAATAACTACGCAAGATACATGAATGGTGCAAATAGTAGAGATGGAAATGTTCATAGACCTGTCAACAGAAATTATAATCCATTTGACCCATTAATGGATCAAAATATTGTATGATACAAGTGCAATAATCTTGTTCACAAAGAACGAGATTGAAAAGAGATGAAGGAAGATAATCCTATGCCAAATATCCATATACCAACTACATCATGGAAAATGAAAAAAATCCCACACAATGAAAATTGTTGAATAGAATTGGTTGCTAAAGAATACAAAGAAGAATATGAATGTTTCATAGACAATGGGTTCTCATCTCATATGACCGGAGATCAAAGAAAACTTGTCATCTTAAAGAAAAAGGGTGAAAATGTTGCATTTGGATATGGCTCAACTACCAAAATACTTGGAAAAGGAACTGTAAAGATTGGAAGTGAAAATGTAAAAGAAGGAAAAGTCCGATTGGTTGAATATCTGAAGCATAATATCCTCAGTGTCAAAAAAATATGTGATCAAGGATACACTCTTATGTTTGACTCTCGAAAATGTAAAATCGGAGAAAACAACTCAGGAATATTGGTTGCAACTACAACAAGAAGACCGAACAACATATACATCCTAGACAGGAAGAAGAGAGAGAATAAAGAAGCCACATAAAATGATTCCAAGGAATAAAAAGTCCCAAAGACCAAAAATAAGGATGAAGTATTATTGAGTGCCACATGTTCAGGGGGAGCATCCCCAAAGAAGAAGGTCACCTTATGTTGTTGAAATCAAGGGGAGAAGCCCCACCCTTTTCCATTAATTTCAAAGGGGAGAGAAATTGGGATCATGATTACAGGGGAAGCATGAGTGTTTCCATGAATGAAAAAGAGGGATATTGTTTGAGGATTGGTTGTTGCCATTGATGTCAACCCTAGTCATTGTTTGTAGTCATTGATGGAAACCCTATCCATTGGATTTTGGACCCCACAATTGATCAAAGTAGATAGACATGAAGGAAATTACACATGAATATACAACACCCATGGATGGATATTATCATTCATGTCACTTCAGGTGGTATGTTGCACATCATGTGGATCATCACGTTTTAGGAGAAATGCATTTTTGAAGATGACAATGTGAATTGAAGAAGAAACTACATGTCGTCCCTAATGTTAAAATGAAGTGACATAAAGGGTATAAATACATCTCATTATAAATTTGTTTTTTAACACACACAAGTTTATTAATGAACAAGCATATATACGTTGAATTTTTGAGGAAATGTGAAGTAAAGAAGGCCGAATTTCAAGGGAGGATGAAGTCTTTTGGTGATGTGTTCTAAGGTATGTTATTTACATGTCATCTTACAATTTTCACTATAACTTTTTTTCTAGAATGATTCAGATGTTGAAATTGTGAGTCTATTCAGAAGACATATCTAGGTACTTATAGTAAAACTTTCAGATATTTATTATCTATAATTTTGGCGATACACTATGTGGAAGATAGGGTTTTTGACTAGTCCTGAAGCTAGTCATAAACAAGTGTTCCAGGTAAAATAGTAATAACATATTCATAGAGAATCCAAATGAAGTGAGATCAATTGAATTGGAAATAGTACGGGTTGTAGTTTTTTGTGTACAAATTTCATAATCGAATGCTAAATATTGAGCACAGGGAATGTTGTACAAGTTCTCTCTCCTGAATAAACCAGAATTGAATAAGGTCTACCATTTTCTCTATAAATCCTTTTCTGGGAGGATTCAAGGAGTGAAACTTGGAGGAGTTTTAGAAGAATACATTGAGTAATATTATGTATAGGATCAAATTATTCCAACAAGTGAATAATTGCAAAATTTGAATAAGTCTCCGGAAGAATTATCAGGTTCTATGTGATGGTTGGTTGATGGTGATAATTTAATGTAAATTTTTATTATCTCTCATATATTATTGGGTGGAAGGAAGGGGAAATGATGGAGAGTTAAATACTCTCTTGATATTGGAGGATTGTATCTTCCTTTTGGAGGTTTATCCCTCCCTTTATATTTGGAAGTTGTAGCTACATTTGGAAGTCATTACTTCCTTTGAACAATAATACATGATTACTTCTTATATACTGTGCATGGTGTATTGGTGTATCTCTTATACTATTCTTCATTGTTCATTGGATAGTATTCATTGCTAATTGGATATAAATTGAATACATGATATGATTGAAGTACAAGTTCAAAAAATACTAATTTCTCTAAATAATGATTCACCCCCATGTTGATGAGCTTGTTCTTCTCTTGTGTCAGAGACTCGATAAAGTCCTCAAAAGAGGGAATATTCTAGGTGGATCCAGAGTCGAATCTAACTGAATGAAATTTAAATTAAAAAACTAAGTATTCCAGACCAATTTTAGAGAGAATGGTGAGAACCATTTGTTTCTCCTCTTTATATTTATCAATGCCACAGGCCTTGAGTTGCGACAACAAATCCTTATATTTGGAAAAGAAATCTTGGAGATTGTCGAAGCTTTTTGGATCCAATGTGAGAAATTACACCTCAAGCATGTGTCCCCTCATCTCATCCTATTTTCCAAAAATCCATTCCATGGTGGTCCATGCTTCATTGGGAGTTTTATAGAAGGATATGTGAAAGAGGTGTTCAGAAGAAATGAGACTGAAAAGTGTTTTGAATGCTTCATCCAGTTGATTTAGATACTTGGATTTTTCTATGGCTGATGTTGGTTTTGTCTCTGTTTTCATGGTTAACCTATACAATCATTTTCTTCAAATATGAATTATAATATTTTCCTTCCATGCAAAGAAATTGTAAGGTGTTAGAATGAATTCTTTTGAAATTTTCATTTTTTCCCTGTCTTCAATCTTTAGTACCTACAAAAATAATTTGTTGTGTATTTTCCCTAACAGTCCATCAACTTTGAAACCATGTAAATTTGTTGAACTTGCATAAAGTAGATCTAGCTAGGAATTGACATACACAATTGCACATAAAATATAAGAAAAGAGAAGCATGTGAGAAAGAATGGAAGAATTATCATTAACCAAATGCATGAATGATAATTTACACATGATATACTATGTATAACTCAACCAATGCACACGGAAGGAGAAGACAATGCGCCATAGTGGTGGTCTAGAGTGATCTAGACACACAACAACAGTTACGGGAGTAAACTACCACCCGGTCTAGTCTCTCCAGAAGTTACAGGAGTGAACTGCCACCTAGCTGAGTTAACTAGTCTATCAGTCTTTAGTTAATTGACTGAAACATAGTGAAGTGAGGAGTAGATCAGGGAATCATGATTAATTCACTAGTCTGGTGATTATCCCAAGGATAATGTGCATTAGTTGGTGATGATCCCAATGTTTCATGGTGATAATACGAATGTGGCATCTAGACTCTACTCAACTGATCAAACTAAAGTGTGAACTGAACAGAATATTCTCCTAGAGAAATATTCTCCCTAAAATATAGGAGACTAAATAATGACTAATAAACATAGGAAAAACATTAGGAAAAAAAAAATTAGGTGTGTGTGAAGTAAATCCAACATTATTTGGGACAACCCAGTTGAAAAAATTATTTTGGGTCCAGATATGCTAAAAGAAATGGAAGTAATTGTTTAAAAATTGAAACAAAATTTGAAAAATGCACAGGACAAACAAAAGATTTTTGCAAACCTAAAAATAACACACAAAGAATTCAATATAGGAGATCATTTTTATCTTAAAGTCAAACCCAGAAAACGTTCAATAAAATTAGGAAAGAGTACCAAGTTGACACCACGGTATTGTTGACCATTTTGTTGATTTTTCAATAAGAAAAGTTAAGTATCAAGTTCATTCCATTTTTAGCATTTAACCATAACCATTAATGTTGCAACAACCAACATCACAAGAAGAAGCACCATGCACAAGAACACAAGAAATATCCTGGAAAACCCTTCTCAACAAGGGAAGAAAACCTAGCCAAATCCTTTGTTATATTCTTTAGGAGAAAGACCTTCACCACCAAGAAAACCTAGCACACAAGAGGGTTCTCAAACCCTAGAATACTAGCACCCAAGAGAGTTGTGCACTTTTCCCAAGAAGGCGTATTTGTTGGAATTTCCAAGCTCACATGAAAGATATGTTTCCTCAATGGCGAATTTACCTTTACTTATACTAACTTGAACCTGTCAAGAAAAGTGTCTATTGGCACAATAGGTCCAACCTCACTATCTTATAATATAATTAATATTAACTAGATTAATTATCTTTTACATTAATTACTAGTCACATTAAGGTGGGACCGACCTGTACCCTTTACATTACAATTAGGGTTACAGGAAGGTCTCACTCTTAATCAATATAGCAAAGGATATGATACACCCACTAGTTCTCATCCACTAGGGTAACATCTATAGGGATGTCCATATCTATGGCTCACTGCATTACACAGAAGAACTAGAACTTCACATGTTCACATGTGCTCGTCCATAGGTAGGTCCACTCAACAGATCTTCTTTCCCACTACCTCACACAAGAGAGTCATCTGGAGTTTCTCATCAACTTTTCTGCTTAGAGGAGGCTAATACATCATCTTCATTTATGTTCTCATGATGATGCACCCAACACTTTTGGATTTCACATGTTCTCCTAGTGCTCAGCCACAGTCACGTCTAACTCAACAGATCATATTTCCCACTGGATAATCATCGAGATTTCTTATCAACTCTCTGAATGGAGGAGGTCATCTCTACAGTCCAACTTTGTCTTAGGTAGGAACCACTTACCCTTCTTAGGGGATTTTTCTCAGGTTTGTAAGCTAGAGAAAGACTGACATAGTTGCAATGATCCACATATCATAGGTTTGTAAGCTATAGAATGTCTCACATAGTTGCAATCATCAACACTCCCTCTCAGCTAGGGATCCATTCTTCATCATGCCAAGTCTCACACATATGTACTTTGAATTTTTTCTTGGTTGGAGTCATCAATACTCCCTCTCAACTAGGAAGGCATTCTTCACCAAGTTGGTTTGGTGAATATGTATGCAATCTGCTCATGTGTAGGAAGGTACTGCATGTGTATGATTTTCCTCTGCATCACACCTCTGATATAAGGATATTTCATCTCATTGTGTTTCAATCCATCAAGAAACATTGGGTTCTCAAGGAGCTTTACACATGGTTGTTGGTTATCATCATAGGATTCATCTCATGGTCAAGTAAATCTGTCAGAATCTTGTGAAGACACATTTCTTCGCACAATGGATGTTATATACTCTACCTCTATGGTACTCAAGGTCACAACATTTTTTTTTCTGTTGCATCAGGAAACCATGTAAAACTTCATGGTAGAACATCAACTGGATGTGCTCTTCCGGTCCATTGTACTTTCTTCTCAATATGAGTCGACATATCCTACAAACTCAAGTTCACACTGGAGTCATATCTCAGGAAATATCCAAATGTTCCTCGAATATATCTCAATACATGTTTTTCTATTGTCCAGTGAGTCTGTCTGGGTTGACTCATGAAATTACTAAGCACATTCAATGTATGTCATGAATTAAGTCTGGTGTTAACCAAATACATCAGTGATCCAATCAGTTGTGGATCGGTCTCATCTGAATCATCATCAATCTTCTTCTTTAAATCCATCACGGTGGATTTTGCATTCTGTCATACTGAACTTCTTTAATATTTTCACTCTATATTTTCCTTGACATAGCAAAATATTATCGGTCATCTGTCATACTTCTTGTCCCAAGAAGTAGTGCATCATACTCAGATTCTTCATCTCGAATTCAGAAGTCAAGGATTACTTGTATCCAACAACAAGTCTTTCTGAATAAGTCATCAAAATCATGCTCTCATCACGAACATTGTAATGATATAGGTTTGGATCAACAACACTCTTGTTGAAATCAAAACTCATCAAGAATCTATCTATCTGATATAGTTTCCAACTCATGGATGGAAGTGTATCGAGTTTACTGGATCAAGTGTCTCATCATAGACAAATCCCTCTATTTTTTAGAAACCTCTAGCTATAGATGGTGTTTTGTATTTCTCGATACTTCCATCAACTGCATGCTTTATCTTATAGATCCACTTGGAAGTTACCACAGACTTCCATTCTGGTCCCTGAATAATATTGTATACATCATTCTTTAAGATACATTGGTATTCTTCTATTATGGCATCTTGCCATACCTATTCTCCTGTTGCTTCTCTAATATAAGGAGGTTGAACATCAATGAAGTGGATCATGACTAAAGGACAACTCGAAAATCTCTTTTTCTTTCTCGGGATGTGCCTTGATAGGATTGTATGTTTCTCTGCCACTTGCAAAGTGATTCTAGTTAGGCATTTTATGCCCTACTACAATATCTCTGAACATATGAACTAGAGCAACTGGATCAACTAGAATAATGTATGTCTCCCTCTGAACTATTGAAAGGGGAGAAGGCATTGTCTCACTGTCAATCTCCATATGAGATTCTTTGGATCTTTGAAAGGCTATCTCTTCTTCAAGGACAACATATTTTCTTGTCTCAATCTATCTCTGACCAGGGATGTCGATCTGGAATGTCTTTGAAGATTCATTGGATGCTTTCTTTCTAAAGGATGTAAATTTTACTTCTTCTCTTTGGGTACATTAAAATACGCTAGGCACCCAAATGTCCTAAAGTGTTCGATCTCAGGCTTCACTCCGGTGAAGGCTTCGGGAGCTATGAATTTTATTTTTTTTCAAAGTCTCATGAAGACTCTTGTTTTGAACATATATTGTGTCATGCATGCTTCTTCTCATAGAATCATAGAAATATTAATATCATGTTTTATTGCATTGGTTTCCCCAATGATGGTTCTATTCTTCCTCTTTCTCAAATAGTTTTGACTCCCTCTGAGTCAAGTGGATTCCCCTGAAGCATAAATATCTTACTTTGTTTTTTAACCTATCTGGAACAAGAAAACAAGAGGAACCAAAACAAGAATATCCCCTAAAGGAGAATAATGAGTGTATCTATAGAATTTAAAACAATTTAAGGATTGTTGTCATAGATACAACACCTACTTGTAATGTAGCAAACTTTAGAAATATAGGTTAGAGGAATGATAATTTCAACAATCATACCTGGAGTCTTCACTTTGAGTCTGTTGTTCTTCTAAATGCACTAAGATCCCTCTATATCCATGACTTCAACAAAATTTTCCTTTGTCCTGCAACTACCCTCATGACAATGATACAAATAATATATATACAAGTGCATACCTAAGGGTGCTCATATGATTTCTCCAAAGGCACATGGTTGATCTCTGTCATATGACATCTTCATGAAGGAGGTATGTCACAGTGACACCTTTTTGTATCACCCACAATAAGTCTTCCTTTGAATTCTTTGTCTTCCGGGAACTTGAAGTTGCTTGATCCATCAAGCTTATCTTCTATCATAGTGTTGTTAATCATAATTTTAGATTCTTCACAATCCTTTGTCAACTTGAATAGAAAACCTAATGGCTAGGCTAGGCTAGCACTTTTAGGTTTTATTGGACTTATGACTTCCAACAATAAGCCTTTGAAATATAGGAGAACATTGGTGAGCTGAAGAGATCCTTCAATGAGTTGCAGAAACCCTAATACTGAATTTTTTGCAGAAATTAGCGAATCCCTAGAAACCCTAGAGCCAAAATTTCAAAATGCTCATAATTTCAATCTGAATCTTGTTGGAGGTGAGATGAAGGAGGATGTACACTCCTATGCCCTTTTTATCCCCAACGTCCAAGTGGCAAGTGATGGAAACCTCCAAAAGAACAGGTTGTGCGGATTTTTTGGGAACCCTAAGAGGGTCTTACAGTTTCTGCAGAAGACAGAGAGGATGGCTAAAATTTGTTTGTGCAATGGGTTCTTCAAGACCTATGCTCTGATACCATGTTGATTTCTCAATAAGGAAGGTTAATCATAAATTTCATTCCATTTTTAGCATTTAACCATAACCATTAATGTTGCAGCAACCAAGATCACAAGAAGAAGCACCATGCACAAGAACACAAGAAGTATCATGAGAAACCCTTCTCAACAAGGGAAGAAAACCCATCCAAATCCTTTTCTTTATTCTTCAAGAGAAATACCTTCACCACCAAGAAAACCTAGAACACAAGAGAGTTCTCAAACCCTATAAGACTAGTGCCCAAGAGAGGTGCGCACTTTTCCCAAGAAGGTGTACTTGATGAAATTTCCAAACTCACATGAAATATATGTTTCCTCAATGGGGAATTTACCTTTACTTATACTAACCTGAACTTGTCAAAAAAATTGTCTATTGGCACAATAGGGCCGACCTCACTAGCTTATAATATAATTAATATTAACCAAATTAATTATCTTTTACATTAATTACTAGTCACATTAAGGTGGGGCTGACCTGTACCCTTAACATTACAATTAGGGTTACAAGCAGGTCTGAATATTAATCAATATATCAAAGGATTTGATACACCCACTTGTGCTCATCCACTAGGGGCACATCCATAGGGATTTCCATATCTTTGGCTCACTACATTACACAGAAGAACCAGAACATCACACATTCACATCTACTCATCCACATGGACGTCCACTCAACGGATCTTCTTTCCCGCTTCCTCACACAGGAGATTCATCTGAAGTTTCTTTTCAACTCTGTTGCTCAGGGGAGGCAAATACATCATCTTCATTTATGTTCTCATGGTGATGCACCCAACACATTGGGATTTAACATGTTCACCTTATGATCAACCACAGTCATGTCTAACTCAACAGATCACCTTTCCCACTGGATAATCATATGGAGTTCTTCTCAACTCTTTGAATGGAGGAGGTCATCTCTACATTCTAGCTCTGTCTCAAGTAGGAACCACCTACCCTTCTTAGGGGATTTGTCTCAAGTTTGTTAGCTGGAGAAAGACTCACATAGCTGCAATGATCCACATCTCACAGGTTTGTAAGCTCGAGAAAATCTCACATAGATGCAATCATCAACACATTCAAGTTCTTGTCAGAGTGGGGTGAGTGGCCTATCAGCTTGCACTTCCAGCCAATTTAAAATTTCACAATGCTTTTCATGTTTCATTGTTAAATATGTATGCACATGATGTAACTCATATTGTAAATTGGAATGTGATGCAAGTGGAACATGAAGGTGATTTTCAAGTGGAACTGCTACATATTCTCAACAGGAAGGAAATTATGTTTTGGAACCAAGTCATTACTCATGTTAAAGTGTAGTGGAGTCACTTTAGTCCTAAGGAGGCTACTTGGGAAATGGAACAAGCCATGAGAAAGGAACATATATTCTTGTTCCAGAGATAACATGCTCAGATTGGAACATCGAGGACAGTACAATTCAGTTCAAAGAGGAGAGGATGTAATGTCCCTCCATTTATAAACATTTAAATATTTTTCAGTTTTGATGGTTATGTTGTGAAAGTATTTGGAAAAAGACTTATGTGAAATTATATCATCATAAACATTCATCATGATGATGAATACTTTTTGTAAATATTATTTTTAATTTATTTTATCTAACTAGAAACAAACTAATTAGGTAATCCAATTACAAAGAGTAAATGATTATTCCATGGGTAAGTGAAAAGGGATAAAAACCACCAACGTAAATATTTTCCATGAGGAAAAGTGGAACCCTACTCCGAAACATGTGGGATTTAAGGGAAAAACCTAGCACAAAGTTAGGCCAAGAATATTCTCTAGGGTTAGGGATGAGGCTAACTTGGAAAAATACCTAGGTAAGTATTTTTATTAGTGGAGAATAAAATATACAAACATAGAGGAGGCACGACATTGTTGAGTACTTGTAATGAATTGAGTTTGATGGATTTGAGAAAGAATCAAAATCTGATGTTTTCTGGAAAGGGTTATATACAATTTTAAGTCCCTATGGAATAATTATTTAGGCTTGGGGCTGATAGGAACAAGTAATGTTGTTCGTTCAGGTCTATTGTTTGGAGGAATTATTTCTCTAATGAGTTGATTTCTAATATTTGAAGCAGACTCACATATCTTTTCTTTCAAATTGTTTATCTCTATTCTAGTTACAACTTATTACATTCTAGTATGAAAATAAGATATAATATCAATTGTTTGAAACAACATAAGTTGTTTTATAAATTCATATTTTATATAGACATATTGAATATTGTTTTCTTTTGTCTTATCACTCAAATTAATAATAATAGTAGAATATATTTAAAAAGTAGAGAAATGTTTTTATGTTGTGAAGAACATTGTTTGTAATTATTTAAATGAGAAGAGAAGAAATGTATAGTATAAATATGTAAGTTATCATAGGTGTAAATAGCTTATTTCCTTTGCAGAAAATACAGAAAGAATATTTCAATTTTATTTTATGCTTTAGCTGCTTGAAAAGAAACCCTATAAGAATTTTTAAACAAGAATATGAGAACATAACTTTTATAAAACAATTATTTTATAGATTTATGACTATCTAATAAATTAGTATATGCATGAATTTATTTTGAAATGACTTTTTCAAATAGATATGTATAAATACATCACAATAAGAAAATATTCCCTAAATATAAATTGGAATAAACCATAATGACAAGGGAAGTATTTTTAACTAGAGAACTCAATTGAGATAATATCTCAAGAAACTTCACATAAGCAACTTCATAAGTAATATGTATTTTGACTTTGTAAGAAAAGAATAGAGATATTCTATCTAATGAACAGTGGAGAAAATGATACAAAGGATTTATGTATAATCAAAAATAATATGTCTCTACAGACAACAGACGGTATTCACTCCACCTCTTTCTCTACAGCTTATGGTCTTCACACGGACTTAAGTGCATGGACTAAAGAAGAAAGCTAGTAGTGTTCATATGGGGAAACGGTAGTACAGTAGCCCAGTGACATAGATGTTCATATATGATGGTGCCATAGAGACGTGTTCACTTGAATTAGCCATATCCAATCTAGTTACTATAGGATGTTGGCATCAAAACATGTTAACCTCTTAGACTAGCATATCTACTATACTTTCAATGGAAAAGGAAATGATAATAGTTTAAATGCTTTAAACACTAGAAACAATGTTCTCATAATCTTGGATATCTTATGATACCTAGAACTCGATTACCAAATAAGATATATTCAAACACTTCACACAAACTATTAGAGGGCCAAATGATTTTGGGTAACCATTTCCTAAAGTGAAATAAAAATACAAACTGTGTATAAACAAAGTTCTTAGCCATAGCTCATTTCCTTATAAAATATATGACCGAGATTAAAAATAACTCAGGAGAATTGAAATAAATAGATCTTAAGGTTCATAATGAAATCCTAATTATTATTTTTTCATAGCTACCATGATAGCGTGTGGCTACTGTGAAGAGACGTTAACCACCAGTTCGACGGGTCTCAAGACAAAGATATAGAATGAAATAAACTTTTAAACGAAATTATCTAGTGACCCTCGACGAGATGAGGAGAGAAATCAATAATGCAGTGAATCCAGATCAAAATTATTTATAAATAACCAAAATCTATTTCAATAAGCCATAATGATGTATACAAATGATGGTATACAAAATGAATAATACACATATTGATGATGATGATTAACATTCACTAAGACCGAACAGATCTTATGAGGGTAAGTGATTACTTGGGATTCTTTAGAATTTCGTTTTTATGCTCGAAAAGCATTAAGAGAAGCTTTCCAAGATCACAATACTTTTGTTGAGTTAAAAGATTAGAAAAGTTGGAAGTGTCAAAAATATTTTGAAAATAAGATCTAATATGGGTATAAGCTTGACAATCTAAGAAAAAGTGTTTTTCATCTTCAACCTTCTTAGTGTCACAAAAATGACACACTCTTTCATTTCATGATATTTTAGGAACAAAGTATTCTCACCATATCCTTGTACATATCCTTATTACAAGGTGAATAAAAATAAGTGTTGATTATTGCACAAAATAGAAAATTAACAATGACTTTGTATAATTCCCAACGATGCCATGTATCTTTCGTGTTATGGCATACACAATTATTCTTTATTATTTAAATCTGGATGGAGTATGGTAGCCATGTCAACTCTATATATTTCGTGGTTAGAATCTCTAAGGACTGTTGTACTTGGTAATAGCGACCACTTGCATCAAATTCCTTCCAATGGTTGCAATCACCCTATAGCAAAGACAAAACCCAAATATTATTAGTTTACACAATCAATATATTGGGTATAAAAAAAGAGTTACTAGATAGAAATGAGTTACAATCTTACCCCAGATTTCTGTAGTAAGGGTATATGACGGATACCAAGAGTAAATGTTTTCGAAGGGAAGGCGAACTTGTAAATAACCACAGAAAGAAAAAATAGAACCAACTATTGAAATAAATAAAACTAAACAAATAAAGTAGATGTGCAGAAATGACAGTAAACTTAAGTGGCACAACGACATGGAATCCTTCGGCTTAGTCATGGTGTTTAAATGGAGCTATTTTCAATCTATAAAATTAATGACTCTTACTTAACTCAAGTTTCAAAGTGATGTGATAGAGTACGACCTTTCCTACTCGGGCATAGTCATGGTAATGCGTAAAGCCACTAATTTCGAATGCTTGGGAAATATTATAGTGGGGTTAAGAATCCACCCCATAACCACCTCATAACCTATGTAATAGGTAAAAACATATTATTTATTCTTTTATATATATTTAAGTTCTAGGTAATATTTTAATAACTATGTTTTGTTATGGTTATGAACCTTTGATCTTGGATTATTTATAACATGGATAGTTAGTCTATGGAATTTAGACTATGCTCTAATTATGGTTATAAACATTTGAATTGGACAGTTAATATTATTGATAATTAGTCCATGGATTCTAGACTGTGTTCTAAAACACATAATTTGTATGGATTATGTTACCAAAAAAAGCTAGATATTTTACCATAAGTAAGAACAGATTATGTGTAATGGAATAATGTCCTTATAATAATAAAAATTATTTAGAAACAAAATAAGAGTAGTATATCACTATTGTATGAACAAATGTGTAATGGAATATTAATTAAAGTTAATGATGATTCCTCCCATAAACAGAGGACTCATTTAGATATAACCATCATTAAGATGATATAACTTATGTAAGGTTTTGGATGCCTTTGAATCCTTATTCTATCATGGCATCACCATGACAATTAGACAAGTATATTCAATAATTTTATAGAAGGAATATTTCATATTTCATAGCTAAAGAATATAAGTACGAGTATACAATTATCAATGAGGATTAAAAAAAAAAATGGTAGTAGTAGGAGACATTACAAGAGATTAGGATACAAAAATTAGTAAGTCGAAGAATTACGAGAATGAGAATCCTCTCTTAAACAATGAAGATTTTCAAAAGGTGACTCTTTGAATGGTAGATCCTCCTCCTTAAGAACATTGGTGATTGATTGTGAATCTATAGTCTCCACACTAAGAATGGTTTCACAATCAACACTTTCTTCCTCAACATGGTTTTATTTTTTCAAGCAAAAAGAGGATTGTTCTGCTAAAATACATATGTAATCTATGTTAACTTATTCTCCTTGAGTGAAAAGATTAGCATTGTCGTTTTTCCCCTGCACAATATGAGAATCTAAAATATCTTTCAAAACATGTTAATGGTTAGAAGAGAGGAGCAAATCATAAGAATTATTAGTTAAACTAGGAGAATTTATAACAATGGGACAATTCAAATCAAAAGAAACTAATTCCAAATCATCCACAGGTAAGGAAGGATCCATGTCATGTTTTTCCATATTTTCTTCATTAACAAAATCATCATAATTTAACTTTTTCTCCATATCCTCTTCCTCTATTTCTTGCGATGAAAACATTGAGATATGATAATGAGAACCTGACATAACCATCGGTGTGATCTGAGGTGTCTCATTATTAGTTGAAAAACCATCCTCTTGGTTGGATACATAAAAATATGAACTTGAATTTACTACACAATAGCTCTATTTTTCATCACAAGAAAAGCGGGGGTGGAGTGGTGGGAGGATACATATGTTCCTTCCAAAAACTAATTCTCTCTCTGATCAATATCCCCCATAGTAAAGAAATATTCAGACATATAAAGTTCAACTAAATCATTAGTATTTTCAAAGTTCCATGTAAATCTAAATCAACATGTAAATTGGCATTAAGACATGATTTGGATTCTTCATCAACTAGTTGATATGTTTCATTAGTAAGGGAAACTAAATAGAGAATCAAATCATTGATAGAAGGCCTATCATCCAAAGGAAATATATAGAAAATATGAATAAATTTGATAAGAAAATATTCAATAGAATCATATTTTTTCTTTCTAAGATATAAAATTTGTTCACAAAATTTATCATAATCATAATTCTTAAAAGCATGAAAAAATTCACTCATAAATTGTTCCCATGTGTGAATAGAGACGACTGACAAAGTCTCACACCAACGCTTGACCCAACCTGCAAAAGTGAGAGTGAATAGCCTACAAATGACACTTTTATTAGTAATATTTTGAGAATAACAAAGCTTCCATAATTGTAAATCATGTTTAGATGTACAGGTTTCAACCTGTCCATCAAATTTAAAGTGCGACAAGAAATGTAAAATATTTTTAGGAGGTTTGGGAGGTACAATACCAGAAAAACATCTCCATAAAGCAATCTAGGATGGATCCATTAATAAATAAATAAATAAATAGTATGAGCAACTCCACAAGCTCATATTGTCATATATCCTTCCTTCAAGCGTCATTTATGTTAACGATTCCAAATGGCATATCAAGTAGGTAAGGGAGAACGCTTGATGGTAGGTCCCAATTAGACCTACTCTCATTTGGGGTAGTGTTTATGACCATTATGTGGGAATGGTTACCACTAAGAATTAAAAGAAGAAAAACAGGAAAGATAGATAATTATCCACAAATAATTCTAATTAGCTCTAAATCTAATCTAAAATAAAATAAAATGAATTTAATCTAACTACTTCTAATATATCATGCACAGGAGAAAATCTAATAAATAGATATAGTACAAGATGATATCATTGGTGTAGATTTAGTTCATGACAAACAAAAATATATGAAAATGATAATGCAATAGATATAAACATAAATAGTTACAAATTACAATTGCAACACCAATCTTATATCCATTAGAAATCGTAAATCCAGAAACATTTTAAATAACATGTACATAAATAGTTCATATCATAAATTATTCAAGAAACTCATGAAACAACCGCACATGAAGAAGAGTCCCATATACAATTGCAAAATAATTCTGATCCCGAAATTCCTTTTTCTCTTTATAGGATAAAATATAATACTATCATCCGAAGCTACAATAGGAAAAAGTACCTCTCTTCATACAATGAATTCTCTTATATAAACTAAGAGAGACTCTTCATTTCCCGTAATTGTTCATTTTCTTTGATTACGACTTTTCATTTTGTCTCCCTTTGATTTGTTATCTTACAATTCAAATTTATCGTACATATTTATTAATATATATATGACATTAGTAACATAAATAAAGAACACTTTTAAATTTGTCATATTCACGTAGTATGAAATCCACAAGTCACTATTATTGGAAATATTTTTAATTTTGCTCGACTACGTTTTCTTTTGTTCATAAAATTTTCTAAGTGTTTCAGTGATCAATATAGTAAAAAGGAATTTGCTCGCATCTTCCTCATTGTTCTATATTTTCAACAAGCTATCTCATGCTTTATTTGACCTCCCATAACTTAAGATATGCAATTCGAAATAATTCACGACACATCTCTAATCAAATTTGTGCCTCATTTTCTCTTTCATTTTCTAGGTATTTATATAGCTTATATGGTTCAAATTCTTATTATTATATGTTTGTCTCCCTGTTATCTTTCTAACGATTCCTCTCTTTCATAATTTGACTTCCTAGATCATGAGTAATGACTACCCAAATTTGATGCTCAACAATCAATGATCTCCTCACGGGTTTGATCTAGACCATTGATATTGTACTCTAAATAATCATCCCACATGCATTGGGGAATTTTATTATGGAGGGTTTATATTTTTTAGTATCTCCCACATAACCTGTATTCGGAGTTATGAAATATATAAAGTGTTGTGCCTATGTTAAAATTTTGACTGCACCTTCAATAAAAATAACCTAAAATTAAAATAATAAAACCATAATTAAAATAAAATAATAATTAATTCAAAATATTGTTTACAAGGAAACATGCAATTTGAAATATTCAATCTTGAAAAGATAAGTCAAACTTGATTTCCAGTCAGATAATACCCTTCATGATGGCATGCCAGATCCATGTAGGGAGATGCAGATAATACCCTTCATGATGGCATGCCAGATCCATGTAGGGAGATACAGTAGATATTATGAAGCTTAAATGACATGTAATATGCCATATTAGAGATGACCGGATGATATGTTAGGTGGACATATTAGAGATGATCGGATGATATGTTAGGTGGACAAGTAAAAAAAAGTCGATAATGCATGAATGTGGAGGTGACAAGTGGTAAGTAACCATTAGGATTCATAATTCTAGATTTCAGAATATGGTAATTCGATATAGGGGGAACCCAATAGGAACTGTCCAACAAGACCAGTCTGAAAACGTGAATCTGATAAAGGGGGAACCTTATAATATTTTAGGACTTAGGTTTCAGAAGAAACCATTCACTATAGAAGATGGATTATCCTACGGGAATAACCCAATGATGGGAACCCAATATCCCTCGGGCTTCGAAAAGAAAAGGTGACTCTAGCCGTAGATGAGGAAGAGTTTGATGAGGTATGGAGTTGTTGGTCATAACCTATCATTGGGATTGCATGTAAAAAATAAGGTGAATCCTGATGAAGGATTCCCGATGAGTAAATCCCACTAGGTCATATTGCGATGGTAGGGAAGTCTCATGGAAGAGGTGAAGGTGAAAACCCAATGGGGTTAATTCCGATGGGTGAGCTCTAATCAGTTTGAAAACAATTAAATAATTCTGAAAAATAATTAAATAATATAAAGTATAACCTTTGGTATGTTCCATGTTGTAGGGTTGACACATGTCCTAATACGTCATTCCACGTCGAATGGAATGAGTGACGTGGTTCCACATGGGTGCCACATGGGTGCCATGTGGAGATGGCATGGGAAGGCTTGAAACTTAAAAAGTGACATAAAATTTCATTATGAACTCCATTTTGAGAATGGTTACGGTCATCAAAAATATCTTGAAGAGATGAATTGGATTACAAAATAAGAATTAGATTTAGAGGGGTGAATAAGAAAGGTGATTTGAGACAGAAAAGAGGAAATTCATAAACCTAACTAGACTAAGGGATTTTAGGAGATTTAAGATCCTCAGAAGGTAATCCCAAGAAGGTTTATGATAAGGATGAAGGTTCTATATAAGTAATCTAGGTTTCGACCACATAATATAATATAATAAAATTCAGGCCTTGGAACGAAGGTGAAAATAAAATATAATGTATATAGTGATAAGAATATATCCAGTTTGGGTTCATAAAGACTATGTTCAATTCTAAAAGCAGGAGTCAATAAGGATCAATATTTGAATTAGAGAAAATCTTGGCCAAGAGGAAAAATATCAAAGGATTTCCATAGGCACGACAAGACTGAATTGATCAAGTAGAGAAATATGGGGTTTTCCAAAGTATCCTTGAGTTTTCCATCTTTTTTTTATCAAGTAGAAGCTTTGTTCTTGAGTTCTCTTTGCATTTTGAGACCAACTATACATGATCTTCTGCTTAGGCATGATCCTTTTGAAGACTTGAAGGATCAGAAGGACCTAGTAAAAACTTGACTCGACACCCTATTCCTGCAACCACAACAATATTAAAAAAATTTAAACAAGGAGATACTCGCAAACATATTATAAACATTACATTATTTTCCTTTGGCTTCAACAAACTTATGAATAATTTTCAAGTTTTTTTGCAAAATTAAGAAATGACGAGGCAAGGTTTCTCAAAGACAATCATCCACGATCTGGACTACTGTAAATAAATGTCATGATAACTGCATGCACCTAATATCAAACTCATAAAAAGGATTAGTGACCTTGTGATTCATGTTAAGATTTTGAATGCAAAGAATATGATCAATATATGAGAGCATAAAGATGGAGGAATTAGGCACAACATGCAAGAAAAAAATGCAAAATGAAAACACGTTCTTCATTCAAGGCATACAATAGAACATCAATCTTTACAGTCATATAGGATCATCAAATACTTCAAATCCTAGACATGGACCCAAATATAACTTGTCAATTTCATCATACAAATGTCAACGAAGCATCATAAGACAAGAAGCATTATGAATACATTTGAAAGCATAAGATCACAAGGATAAAAAGTCCTCCATAAATAAAATCATCAATAAAGATCCAACCTCCAAATCCCTCAAAGTAGATGAAGAATAAACATTAGGCTCATAGTCGTAGAGGATTGGGAATTAGTATTCACATTTTAGTAAGAGGCCCCTTTCCTTTTGCTTACAAGAAAAATTAAAGGGGGATAGTTGTGGCCACAACATGTTTTTTTAATTTATATTCATTGGTAGGGCTGCGATTTCTCCATCAAGACTCTTATTTTAGTTTTTGTTTGTTTGTTCTTCTTTTTCCTTCTAAATGTTTATTTTTTTAATTTTTAAATAAATTTTTGGGTTTGTAATGGTAGAATTTTAAAGGTTGCAAATTTGATTCATATTTTTTCTAAAATTAGTTTAAAATACACTGAAAGATGACTAAACCTAATGCAAGTCGTGTTTGTTTAAAACAGAAAAGACAAACACTCGAATTAATAATAGAGAATGTTCCCACAGAGACTACAACTACATGTAGAGTATTGTATCATAAGTAGGGGCCTAAGTAGTGCATCATAATATCATAATAATATATCAGTTGATTATATCCAAAACTTAGTATCGCACATACTAATCTCTAACATAATATTTTCTCTCTAGAGGATACTTTGGACGTCAACGAGGGAGGAAGGAGGAGGATCAATAACATTAGTCTCTCACCGATAGAATTTTTGAGGCATTGTTTTATACATAATTTGTCAATGTTCATATCCATTTTCTTAATTATTCTCATCCTCATCATGTGTTTATAGGAAAAGAAATTAAAATCATAAAAATGATTGGAAAAATGGTAAACATAATGTATCAGATAAGAATATTGCAAGACAATTTCATCGAAATAATTTCCAGATTTATTTATGGTATACTATTGAGCCTCCTTTTTGTTACCTCCAATTTCCTTATCTAGTCCCATATCTTGACTATTTTTTCCTAATGCATATGCACTCTCTGCCTATTTTCCTCAACAAACGTGTCCTTTAGCAATTGTTGTGTACATATGAGGTAACTTATGTTTAATCATGATTTATGATGATTTATTAATGATTTGGATTGAATATTTTATTTTTAAAGCTCTCTAATTACTTTGAATCATCCAAGCATACCTTATGACAACAACCCATATTCATCTGGTACCTATTTATGTGCTCGTCGAGTACCAGATATAATTCAAAATTTTGGAATGTTTCTAGAGGAAAATCGAGGACATGGGTTTTGTCCAGAGTGACCTTTACATGTGGAAACATGTGTCATAATTTACCCATATCACATGTGTGGACTTCCATATCAGTGGGGATGATTCTGCAAAAAATAGCAAAAATCTCAAACTGCCAACTTGCACCACAAATTTCGTGCAGATGGTATCACATCTATCAATTCTACGATATGTGTTTTGTCTAGAATGTGGAAAATTGAGTAAGGATGGGCACTTTTCCAAAATTTGAATTGTTTTAGAAGATATGGGTGGATCTCTAACTTGAATCTTCCCAAATTGATGAAAAACCGATATTTTTGGGATTTATCGTAAAATTGTAAAAAATGTTTTCTGAGTTTGGGGATTCAGTTTCATCCATTCCTCCATGGATTTTATGTATAAATAAGACCTCATAGGTTTGAGGAGAAGGAGAATTCCATATATTTTTATGATGATGTATTTCCTTGTGAACATATATTTTCTATAAGTCTCTTTGCTAGAAAGTAATATGAATCATAGTTGTTGATCTTGTGCATTTTTTGGAACCTACTATCCTATGAGTTTTTCTATCTTCCATCTTGAAATCGGTAAGGGCCCACCATTCTAACGTGGTAAGATTGTTGTAAAATATACCCTAGCTTTTATTCCTGTACATGTTTGTTTTATTCTTGTACCTGTGCAATGCTTTTTGTTAGCTTGATTTCTTATCTGAATTAGAAATATTCTTACTATAAGTGGTGAAGTGTGAGTAATGTCAAATGTGTTATTGCTAGTATAACAAATCTGCTGCACCATAGTTTTAGGAATTTTATTTATCTTTTTGTCAGAAATACGCATGACAAGATAGGTTTAACAATTTTTGAAGTGTGATTATTTACATTCATGGATTTGAGTTAAGTTTTAGAATTCGTTGAGAGTTCTAACATGTTTTATCCAAGGAGCCATTAGAGAATTCCATATCTTGTATTACATGAACCAGTAAATGGATTTTTCTCCTGGTATATAAGCTAGACAATTCTTTTTCAAGGTTGCAAGATTTAATTGAGTGCAAGAAATTAAATAGGAATTGTTTTCAAAGTTTGTTGTTACTGGAAAAATTTGAGTATCCATTCTTAACATTACATGAGTCAACAAATGGAACATCTCATTAAAACATTTCTTTCCTGTGTAGGAATGAAATAGGTTTTCATAATTGTCAAGTTGCATTGATTTACTTTCTGAATGTCATTGGTTTGAAGAAGTGTGAAAAATTAGATAGGGATTGCTTGCAAGTTATTATTGAATTGAGTTGTTACAGGAAATGAGATCATAATCCATCTTTCACATTCATAAGCTAGTAAATGGACAATCTTGTTGACCTGTTGGAGAGTCTTTGGAGTGCATGCATTTGTTAGATTAAATTATTTAGTGTTTGTTTTTATTTTGCAAACCTAGGGACAAGTTGGATCTCCATATTTCACCATACACGAGACTTTAATGGAGTATTCTACCACGCTTAGAGTTTTCTTCCAGAATTTGATTAGACTACATATTCCAAACTCAGGCACAATCAAGATCTCCATCTCTCACCCTACAAGAACCTATAATGGAGTGATTTACTATGCCTAGTATTTCTTCTAGGATTGAATGAGTTTTATTTTAAATATGTATAATGTTAATTGTTATTAGTGTAGTTTCTCCATGAGATCAAGTCAAAGTTCATCTCTCCCTTTCATGAGCCAACAATGAACAAATCCATCACCTGAGAAAGAACTTTAAATCATTTTCTTGTTTATGAGTTTTTGATTTATGATTTTTCATTTGTGTGGAGAGTGTTATTTGAAAAGTGTGAAAACATAGTATTTGGTTTAAAAGTTTTTTCTTATGTAGACTATACTCATCAGACATAGATAAACAACATGTTGCTAGCACATATAATGTAACAACTCTATTGATTAAGAATCTTGGTCGATAATTTATGTTTGGTAATATATTATAAATATAATTGCACCAACATATACTATAATATAATAATCTCTATTTTGATATCGTTCAATAAAATTTCCTTTAAAACAAAAACAAATTCAAACTAACCCTTTTTAGAAACCTCGAACCTAGAATCTTGTCGGGGTTTGGAAATGATGACTTATATGAACTGGTGTGAAAAATAAACAAACACCTTTTTCATATATTAAAATGGATTAGTGACCAAAATACAATACTACTTATTACTTACCATGAGGAGTGTTGTGTTGATACTGAGAGGGGGGTGAATCGGTATCAAGTACAATTTAAAACTTTTTTCAACTTATACTTAAACCATTCAACTATATCCAATGAACAATGAACAATAGTATAAGAGTTACACCAATACACCACAATACACCATGCACAATATATGAGAAATAATCAATAGTTATTGTTCAAGGGAAGTAATGACTTCCAAAGGTAGCTACAACT
>SNQJ01S0004178.1:0-21113 GCA_010110895.2 Picea sitchensis | reverse complement strand
TGCACATTGAAATCGCGAAGGGCGATTTCCCGATTTGATCGAGGCCGTCGATCCGGGCGTGGACAGGTGGCACGGAGCCGGAGTATCGGACTTTCGGCATTCGGGGTTTCCAAAAGAAGGAGTTTTGGAGTCGTGGATCCGCGAGTCGCGAAGTCCCGGCGTGACATGGCAGTGTGGGACCCAGAAGTCAGTGGGAGACGCGCGGAGGCATATCGGCACATCGGTGTTCGGGGATTCGAAAGGTAAGTATCACCCTGCCTCACACCCGCCGATTTCCCGATAGGAAAATCCCCGAGATCAAGAGTGTTGACCGTTGACATCGCGGATCGGGATTCGGAGATTTCATGCTGCACAGAAGGGCGCATAAGGCTCGCGAGTCCGCGAGACCCGACTTTCCGAGTTCCGAAAGGGGAGATCATTCCGAGTAGACTGTGGGTGACAGAACTCCCGAGTAGGAGTTGGAAGAGCATCGACTCTTCGGGCCGTGGAGTGAGAAGGTCCTGGTGGAGCGACCAACTATGGAGAGTGCGGTTGCCGTCATCATACTACCATAAAAATCATACATCACATTAAATCCTTGGTGCAGAAAATTTTAGTGCAAACATACATCAATTAAAGGATGTGATTATCCATCTATGAGGTAATCCCTCGAGAATCCAATTATTGTAGTCAATGTAATCTGCTTCCCTCAAATAAAGTAAAAATATTTTGACCTTTGACTAATTACAGGACATCCTATCCAAGGCGCTACACTTAGGACTTGAATCCATATACATAACTTCGTTTACCCAAATAAAACAACCTTTGAAATGAAAACATATCATCAATTAAAAGAACCTTTGAAATGCAAACATACATTTGAATAAAAAAACCTTCAATAAAAAGTAACCAAGACCTTCAACACCAAGTGAAAAACATATATGTGTTGTATATAGTTAATTAATAATGTAATCTCATATATTCCAATATAGTCAATTTAATATGTAATTTAATGTAATTTGCAAGCATTCTATATAGTTAATTAAATATGTAATATGTATGCAGTTGCATATAGTTATTTTAATATTGAGAGGGAAAATTATAAAAACTATATAAGTAAATCGTTTAATGTGTTTTTTTTTAGATGTTGAGTTACCGTAAAACCTGCCAAAACAAATATGTTTTGGAGAAATTGAGAAATATGTTTTTTTTTAATTTTCACCTCTAAATTACTCAGTACATTTAATTTGTTACAAAATTTTATACCAAAAATAATCCAGACTTGAAATATTTACAGACGAAAGACTTGGAAACCCCGATTGCATTATAAGCGCTATGTTGATTGAGGTACATCCAGGCGTTTTTAAATCAAAGTAAATCCAGGCGTTTTTAAATCAAGGAGAAGGTACATCCAGTTAAATAAAAGTGAGATTGTTGTATAAATATCAATATTGTTAAGGTGTAAATAGAAATAAGGATATCATCTATTGTGCAAGAACCAATGTGGATATCATTTACTATGTAGATAGCAATATGGATATGGATATAGCAATAAGAATATGAATGTACTTTACTGGGTAAAAAGCAATATCGTTTACTGACAACCATAATTAAACGAGCAACAAGACATTCGCTATCAATCAAATGTTGTGTAAATTCGTTGTCTAGAAATGTGAACACTGCCGCCATTCAAGCAATCACACTCAACCAAAAATTTTGTCCTTCAATGCAAAACGTTGTCTATAAAGAAGGAATTCGCTACCCAGTCATACACGTCAGTCACACTTATTATAAATTGTTGTCATACTTATTAGAAGATTGTTTTCAAATATTTATTATTGGCATATTAAATAAAAATGTTGTTAATACATCAAGGGGGATTCGATGCCATCAAAATGCAGGTATCAACCAGGAAATTCGCGGGTAAGTGTACTATCCAATCAATAAATAAAATCGTCGTGTAATTACGTGTTTTTTGAAAGTGAAAAATGAAGCTCTACAAAATTGATTCATCCTAGCAAAATCGCAGAGGAAAGTTCTATGATAAATCTAAGGGTAAGTCTCTTGAATAACCTATTGATATCTCCATCTAAAAACCATTTTGAAGTCTATTAAAAAGGAATTTCACAGAGAAAAAAAAAGAAAAATGTTGAGTTAAATGAAGGAAATCGTTGAGTTTAAAAATATGATAATTGCAGTCAATATATTAAAAATGTAGTCCAATATTAAATAGTTGTCATTGATAGCTATGATTTACTATCTATGGAATCGAACCGCTTTCCCTTAAACTGGAACCAATACAATAAAGTAAACTGAAGCCAAAATAACAATTCGTTGTATAAACTATTAACTAAGATTCGTTGTATAAACTAAACATTCGTTGAATAAACTCTTGATAAATATTGTTGAGTTAAATAAAGGTTGCTACACCTATTGAATTTCAATGTAAGTAGTCATAGTGTTGTCTAACAATAGATGTTACTGTATCCTTTGAATTTTTTGTCCATATAGATTCAAACGCAAACACCCAATACAAAAAAAAATCACCGTGTAATAAAGATTCAAATCACATTGGCCCAATACATAAAAGTTGTTGTGTAAAAGAGATCCAAATTGCAATCAACAATTAAAAACGCAGTCATTCTACAATACCAACATTGAGATTTACCATTCAAGAGATCATTGGGGTTTAGCATTCAATCATGCAGAGTTTTATCAATCCAAAAAACAATATATTGGGCCTTCAAACTCAAAGGTTATCGTTCACAACGTAGAGTTTTATCAACCAAGACGCGGAGATACTCATTCACAACAAGGAGAAAAAAAAATCATTCATCCATGAATCAATCAAACGCAGAGATAAGTACGGATAGACAGTTGGGCAAAAATTATCCTTCACTCATCACCCATGCACAAAAAAGAAAGGCATTTGAATCTATAGGTATTTAAACACCGAAGTGATGACCGTCGATTTAGCTCCTGGCCAACTGCTCAGGCACAGACTGATGACTAAAGGGATAAGGTAAAAACAAAAATTTCTTCGTAATAATCAATAAAATGAAAACATAAAAGGTCATAGATATCAGGGTTTGGGTTCGCCAAGGGAATCAATTCAAAATGCAGTGAGCGTAAGGTTGGGATGACTTTAAGTTTTTATAAAACGATGAGTAAAACACAATCCCTTACAACATAGAAGTACAGAAATGAAAGCGCAGGAAAAAGATTAATCTACCAGTCAAAAATAAACGCATGAGTACCATAACCAAATGCGACAACTCTGAGTCGTTGTCTCGTGCGTGCTCAATCCCGCTCTTGCTTGTTGATCGATGTGACCTCACTGGTACCTCCCAACCAATGTTGGGGGTACTCTTCTTCTCCCTAAGCCTCCCGAGCCGCAAAGGGGTAACACACACAATACCAGATAACTGTTAGCCATCAACTCGCCTCACAAGGTCGAGCTACCACTCATTACCCGAGATGGGTATCCCAACTCCCACAAGATAAGTTCAGTCAAGAAAAAAATTCAGCAGTGTAACGTTACGCATAAATATCAGATCCATACTCCTCCTCCTCCATCCTTTTTATAGAGTTTTTAAGTGATTTATTTCCCAAATTCCCATTAAATTTCTTTTTCATTAATTTAATCAGAAAAAACCTCCCCCGTACACATGTCACCCATCCCCTAGTTGCACCAAAACATTAATTTTATTAATTAATTTATTATTCCTATTTCCCTCACCCACCTAAAATCATTCCTAAAAACGCTCCTAGGTGTCCCAAAATTCCGTTACACTTATTAAATGACTTATGCCTTTACTAAATTCCTATTTGAGTTCATAATTAGAAATTTCTAAAGGCAAGATTCCTTACTAAGTTAGACATTCATCTTTTTCCTTGTGTTTCCCTTTTTCTTTAGGTTTCCCCTTTTTCTTTAAGTTTCCCATATTCTTTTAAGTTTCCATCTTTTTTCTTTTTAACTAAAAATTAATTTAGCAAGTGTAGATGAAACAATCATTTACCCTATTACCTCTTTTTTTTTTAATTAAATTAGCAAAAATAGATAAAAACAACTATTTCCCTTTTTAGACTTTTAATCTTCCATTATAATTTTGACTTTAATAAATAAATAAATTGAATTTCTTACCCCCCTTCTTGTTACATGTTTAATTATGATTATTATTTTTGACCACATGTGTTACTTAGACCTAGATTTTAATTTCACTAGGTTGGGCGACATTTTTATTAGGGAATTTTTTTTTAATTCTTACTTATCACATCATTCATTTTATGGTTGACTTGGTTGAGTCACTTACTCATTGAAATTGTGACGTGCCCTTCAGGATGCACTGCGTGTTCGAGGGGTGTCACTTGCCTCTTCTATTTTCCTTGCACGACGTGCTCTTTAGGATGCACTACATGCTCCAAGGGTGCCACTCACCTATTTCCTGTTTTCCTTGCGCGACGTTCCCTTCAGGACGCACTACGTTCTCCATGGGTGCCACTCACCTCTTTTGTTTTCCTTGCACGACGTTCCCTTCAGGATGAACTACGTGCTCCAAGGGTGTCACTCATTGCTTTCCTATTTTCCTTGCGCAATGTTCCCTTCAATACACACTACGTTCTCCAAAGGTGCCACTCACCTCTTGAATGACCTGGTAGACATAAAAAATCCCTGGAGTCAATACTACGCCAGGTGATATTTTGGGAGAGTAAGGGCCTCTAAGGAATAAGGCCCCTACCTTATTGTGCGCCCCTTAGAATCATGGTGAGAAAATATCGCAATCTTCTCTCAAGGCATCATGGGTCATCTTGAACTAGGTAATCGTTAACCTATAGTTTGAGACACAACGAGAGTGCTAGTAGGCTGTGGCAGGGCTACTCCCACACCTCTCCCTCAAAGTATTTGGTTTTCATGCGTGACTACTCTAGTTGTCCCACTAGACCTTGACCTGATCTATTGTTCGTTGTCGTAGTTATCGAATGCAATGGTCCAGGATACGGATTGGCTTCGTCGTGAGAACACCCTCGTCAGAAACCTGCAAGGAAATCATGTCAATAACATGTGTAGGATCACTAATATAATTTCTCAACACAGACACATGAAAAACATCGTGCATACACCTCAAAGAATTAGGCAAGGCTAGTCGATAGGCCATGATCCCCTTCTTTTCCAAAACATCGAAAGGTCCCACGAAGCTAGGAGATATTTTAACACCCTTTCCAAACTTGATTGAACTCTTATGTGGTTTCACCCACAAGAATACTCTATCGTTACATCATAACTACGGTTGACACGATGCACATCGACATAACTCTTCTGTCGATCCTTCACTTCCTTGATCCCTTGTCTTATAGTTTGCATTTGTTCTTCCATTTATTGGATCTCTTCTGGTCCCACCAGGACCCTATCCTCAAGTCGATCCCAACTCAAGGCGTTTGACATGGTTGCCCAAAAAGAAACTCGAAAGGCACCATCCTAATGGTGCTTTGATAAATGTTGTTATATGCGAATTCTATTTGTGGAAAGAATTTCTCCCAACGCTTTTGTTGTTCCATCACGTACATGCACAACATGTCCTCCAAGATTTGGTTTGTTCATTCGGTCTGATCATATGTCTTCGGGTGATATGCAGTACTAAATCTAAGTTAGGTTCCCAAGGCCTCTTGGAAACTAGTCCAAAATCGTCGAGTAAAAACCAATCCTCGATCGAATATAATCCTCATAGGAATTCCATGCAGGATCACAATCTCACTAATGAAAGCTATATCTACATCAGGTGCCTGATACGTCGTACGCACATGAAAAAAATGATCACTTCTCATCAGAGTGTCGACTACCACAAAAATCAAGTTATTCCTCCTTGCCATCAATGGCAATCCAACAATGAAATCCATTGAAATGACCTCCCATTTTGATTTTGGAATAGTGTGTGGTTGTAGTAATCTTGCTTCATATCAATGTTCAGCCTTCACCTGCTGACATTCTAGGCATATTGCCAGGTAGTTGACTATGTCTTCCTTCATTCCCTTCCATAAGAATAAGGGTTTAAGGTCTTCCCTCATCTTCGTGACTCCTGTGTGAGCCATGTACAATTCTCTATGAGCCTTGTTTAGGATCAAATTCCTTAACTCATCGTTGGGAGGTACGTTAATTTAACTTTTAAATCTCAATAATCCGTCATTTTCCATAGTAAATCCTTCAAATTTTGATACCATTATGGTGTTTTTTCTGATAAAATCCTTGACCTCTTTGTACCAGTCATCGTCACGTTGTAAAGTTAGAATATTTTCACATAGATTCATCTGAAGAGGAATCAATGAAACGATGCATGGTCTCCGACTCAACGCATCCGCCACTTTGTTCATTGTTCTCTTTATGTAAGTAATCTCGAAATTGTACTCGCTAAGCAATTCCGACCAACGTCGTTGTCGCGCGTTCAATTCGCTTGCGTAAAGATGTGTTGTATTCCAAAGTGGTTCATTTTTAGTTCAAAATATCTATCTAATCATGTAATGTCTCCAAAATCTCAAGGCATAAATAATGGCTAACAACTCCAAATCGAGTGTCGCATAGTTCTCCTCGTGCCTTCTCAAATTTCTCGAGATGTAAGCGATCACTCGATCGTCTTGCATCAAGAACCTGCCTAAGCCTTATTTCGATGCGTCAATGCATACCAAGAATTTTTCATCCATGTCAGGGACTTGCATGCAATGTCTCCAAAGTTTCGGTCCAAACAAACTTCTTATTATTCTTCTGCAACTCCGTGATCAGATTTTCTATCTTGAGAATCCCTCAACGAACCGTCGATAGTATCCCGCTAAACCCATGAAGATACGCACTTCCGAGACATTTGTTGGCGTAGGCCATTCCATAATATCCTTGACCTTTTATGGATCCACGATGATACCTTCGCCAGAGATGACATGCCCTAAGTAGTGAATCTTCGATTGATAAAACGAGCATTTAGACAATTTCCCATACAATTTGTTCTCTCGCAAACAATGTAGTACCAAGTGCAAGTTCTCATCATTCTCCTCCATCATCTGAGACTAAATCAAAATATTGTCAATGAATACTTGGAATAAATGTCCAAGTACTTGCGGAACACCATGTTGATCAAACTCATAAATACCCCTGGGGCGTTCGTCAGTCCAAACGGTAAAACAATAAACTCGTAATGTCCAAACCTCGTCTTAAAGGCAATCTTATGGACTTCATCCTACTTGATCCGTAACATGTGATACCCTGATCTAAATTCGATCTTTGAAAACATCGTCGCACCCTTCATCTGATCAAACAGATCATCAATCCTTGGAAACAGATATTGATTCTTGATCGTTGCCTTGTTCAATTGACGGTAATCAATGTAGAGTCTCCACAACCCATCCTTATTTCGTATGAAAAATAAAAGGTGCACCCCACAGTGACACACTTGGACGTATGATTCCTAGGTCCAACAACTCCTTCAGTTGCATTTTCAACTCTTGTAACTCTAGGGTTGACATCCGATAAGGCGTTCTTGTTATCGGTTCATTCCCCGGTTTTAGGTCTATGGTAAAATCCAATTTCCTCTCTGACGACATCCCATGTAACTCCTCAGGGAATATGTCTGCACAATCTCTCACCACCGAAAGGTGTTCTAGACCTTTCGCTACTCCCTTCTTGTTTAACGCAAGGATCGCATAAAGCTTACATCCCTTGCCAATGCTCTTCTGTAGATGCAAGGAAGAGATAAACCTCAGGGAAAATCCCTCGTTTCGACCTACAATCATGCATATCTATCCCTCATCATTGACCAAGCTTAACCGTTTTTCCTAACAGTCGAGTATCGCCTCAGGCAATTCCAACCAGTCCATATTGATCACGACATCATAAGATCCTAAGATCGTGACGTATAGGTTGGCCCTAGTGATAAACTCTCCCAGGTTACAACAATTGAATCCATCCCAAGGACTTGTTCTTCCCCTTGGGGATTAGACTCCAAGGGTGCAAGCACCTATGAAGGCATCTCACCTCATTCCATGACACCACGCCATGAACCTTTGTGGCGTCCTCTAATCGAGATCACTTCATTGACACATTAAAGTTTTAATTAGCGCTAGGTTAATACTCAAGGGTCTACTGTAGTGGAAATCCTGACAATCCACGGTCATAAGGTTGAACCCGCTCTGGTACCATATGTAACGACCCCATTGTTATGATGAAGAGCGAGGCAAGCAAGTGAATTTTTTTTTTTTTTGAAGCAGGACAACAACAATGACAACAGTTAAAGAACACAACTTGACGGCGAATGCAACGCATGCAGATCAGGCCACAGAAAACAACAAATTAGCACACTAGCACATTAAGAAACTGGGAGAAACATGTGAAAATGAAAGATAGATAAAAACAACTACTCGTCCGACAAAAGTAAGACAACTCCTGCAAGCTAAAGGACAACATCAACAACCCGACACAGTCGTCGCAACAACCACGAACTAGAAACCTCTATGTCGTGCAAAACCCAACACCTTAAGGCATTACAAACCTAATACCAACAACAATTACAACGAACAATGCCCACCTTAGGAAGCATAGACTCCTTCTAGTTATCATCTGCCTCTATCTATCAAGATGCGCAATGATCCCCTCATCAAGAATCATGCCATCACAAGGAGATAGGCATGACAGTAATGCTGGCACAACATAACATATCTAGACAAACAACCCAAAAAAAATCCAACGCGATAGGAGACCAAACTGACTGTCAAAATACAAGAAGAGTATGCCCGAGGCACCCAATAGGAAAGTCAACACGACGCAAGGGAAATTAGACTACTATAACAATCATACATCACATTAAATCCTTGGTGCAATAAATTCTATTGAAAACATACATCAATTAAAAGACTTGATTATCTGTCTATGAGGTAATCCCTCAAGAATCCAATTATTTCATTCAATGCAAGCTTCTTCCCTCAAATAAAGTAAAAATAATTTGACCTTTAACTAATTACAGGATATCCTATCCAAGGCGCTACACTTAGGACTTGAATCCATCTACATAACTCCGTTTACCCAAATAAAACGACCTTTGAAATGCAAACATATCATCAATTAAAACAACCTTTGAAATGCAAACATACATTTGAATAAAACAACCTTCAATAAAAAGTAACCAAGACCTTCAACACAAAGTGAAAAACATATACACATTGTATATAGTTAATTAAATATGTAATCTCATATATTCCAATATAGTCAATTTAATATGTAATTTAATGTAATATGCACGCATTCTATATAGTTAATTAAATTAGTAATATGTAGGCAGTTGCATATAGTTATTTTAAGATTGAGAGGGAAAATTATAAAAACTAAATAAGTAAACCATTTAATGTTTTTTTTTTTAGATATTGAGTTACCCTAAAACCTCCCAAAACAAATATTTTTTGGAGAAATTGAGAAATTTGTTTTTTTTTTTAATTTCACCTCTAAATTACTCTGTACATTTAATTTGTTACAGAATTTTCTACCAAAAATAATCCAGACTTGAAATATTTACAGACGAAAGACTTGGAAACCCTGATTGCATTATAAGTGCTATGTTGATTGAGGTACATCTAGGCATTTTTAAATCAAGGCAAAGGTACATTCAGGCGTTTTTAAATCAAAGTAAATCCAGGGGTTTTTAAATCAAGGTGAAGGTACATCCAATTAAATGATAACGTAATTATTAAATAAAAGTGAGATTGCTAAGGTGTAAATAGAAATAAGGATATTGTTTACTGTGTAAGGAGCAATGTGGATATCATTTAGTATGTAGAGAGAAATATGGATATGGGTATAGCAATAAGAATATGAATTTAGTTTACTGGGTAAAAAGCAATATTGTTTACTGACAACCATAATTAAACAAGAAGCAATACATTCATTGTCAATCAAATGCTGTGTAAATTAATTGTCTAGAAATGTGAACACTGTCGCCATTCAAGTAGTCACACTCAGCCAAAAGTTATGTCCTTCAATACAAAATGTTTTATATAAAGAAGGAAACACGTCAGTCACACTTATTATAAATTGCTTTCATACTTATTAGAATATTGTTGTCAAATATTTATTGTCGGCATATTAAATAAAAACGTTGCTCATACATCAACGGGGATTCTCTGCCATCAAAACACAGGTATCAACCAGGAAATTCGTTGGTAAGTGTATTGTCCAATCAATAAATAAAATCTCTTTGTGATTACGTTTCTTTTTAAAAGCAAAAAATGAAGCTCTGCAAAATTGATATCAGCCCAGCAAAATCACAGAGGTAAGTTTTATGATAAATCTAAGGGTAAGTCTCTTGAATAACCTATTGATATCTCCATCTAACGACCATTTTGAATTCTATTAAAAAGGAATTTCCCAGAGAAAAAAAAAGATAAATGTTGAGTTAAATGAAGTAAATCGCTGAGTTTAAAAATATGATAATTGCAGTCAATATATTAAAAACACAGTCCAATATTAAATCGTTGTCATTGATAGGTATGATTCACTATCTATGGAATCGAACCACTGTCCCTTAAACTGGAACCAATATAATAAAGTAAACTGAAGCAAAATTAACAATTCTCTCTATAAACTATTGACTAAGATTCGTTGTATAAACGAAACATTCACTAAATAAACTCTTGATAAATCTTGTTGAGTTAAATAAAGGTTGCTACACCTATTGAATTTCATTGTAAGAACTCAGAGTGTTGTCTAACAATAGATGTTATTGTATCCTTTGAATTTTTTATCCATAAAGATTCAAACGCAGTCACCCAATACAAAAAAAATCACTGTGTAATAAAGATTCAAATCCCAGTCGCCCAATACATAAAATTCGTTGTGTAAAAGAGATCCAAATTGCAAACAACAATTAAAAATGAAGTCATTCCACAATACCAACACTGATATTTACCATTCAACAGATCATTCGGGTGTATCATTCAATCGTGCATAGTTTTATCAATCCAAAAGCCCAGAGATTGGTCCTTCAAACTCAGAGGTTATCGTTCACAACGCAAAGTTTTATTAACCAAGATGCGGAGATACCCATTCACAAGATAGCACAAAAAAATCATTTAGCCATGAATCAATCAAACATAGATATAAGTAGGGATAGACAACTGGGAAAAATTTATCCTTCACTCATCATCCATGCACAGAAAAGAAGGGCATTTGAATCTATAGGTCTTTAAACACCAAAGTGATGATCGTGGATTCGGCTCCTGGCCGACTGCTCAGGCACGGACTGATGACTAAAGGGATAAGGGAAAAACACACATTTCTTCGTAATAATCAATAAAATGAACGCCGAAAAGGTCATAGCAATCAGTGTTTGGGTTCGCCAAGGGAATCAATTCAAAATGAAGCAAGTGTAAGGCTAGGATAACTTTAAGTTATTGATTATAAAATTTTGAGTAAACCATAATCTTTTACACCATAGAAGTACAGAAATGAAAGTGCAGGAACAATATTAATCTACATTCAAAAATAAACACATGTGTATAGTAGCCAAATGCGACAGATCCGAGTCGTTGTCCCGCACGTGCCTTGTCCCACTCTCGCTTTCCGACTGATCTGACCTCACTGGTACCTCCCAGCCAATGCTAGGCGTACTCTTCTTCCCCTTGAGATGCAAAGGGGCCATGTAAACAATACTAGAGAACCACTAGAACCTAACTCACTTCACAAGGTTGAGCTACCACTCGTTACCCGAGCTAGGTATCCGAACTCCCACAAGATAAGTTTAGTCAAGACAAACATTCAACAAGGTAACGTTACATATAAAGATCAGATCCATACTCCTCCTCCTCCATCCTTTTTATAGATTTTTTAAGTGATTTATTTCCCAAATTCCCATTAAATTTATTTTTCATTAATTTAATCAGAAAAAATATCCCTCTTACACATGTCACCCATCCCCTAGTTGCATCAGAAAATTAATTTTATTAATTAATTTATTATTCCTATTTCCCTCACCCACCTAAAAGCATTCCTAAAAACGCTCCTAGGTGTCCCAAAATTCCCTTGCACTTCTTAAATGACTTACGCCTTTACTAAATTCCTAGTTGAGTTCATAATTAAAAAGTTCTAAAGGCAACATTCCTTACTAAGTTAGACATTTAGCTTTTTCCTTATGTTTCCCTTTTTATTTAGATTTCCCCTTTTTCTTTAAGTTTCCCATATTCTTTTAAGTTTCCCTCTTTTTCCTTTTTAACTAAAAATTAATTTAGCAAGTGTAGATGAAACAATCATTTACCATTTTTGCTTTTTGTTTTTTGAAAATTAAATTAGCAAAAATAGATAAAAACAACCATTTCGCTTTTTAAACTTTTTATTCTCCATTATAATTTTGACTTTAATAAATAAATAAATTGAATTTCTTACCTCTCTTCTTGTTACATGTTTAATTATGATTATTATTTTTTACCACATGTGTTACTTAGACCTAGATTTTAAATTCACTAGGTTGGGCAAAATTTTTGTTAGGGAAATTGTTTTTAATTCTTACGTATCACATCATTCATTTTAAGGTCGACTTGGTTGATTCACTTACTCGTTCAAATCGTGATGTTCCCTTTAGGACACACTACGTGGTTGAGGGGTGCCACTCGCCTCTTTTGTTTTCCTTGTGCGACATGCCCTTTAGGATGCACTACGTGCTCCAAGGGTGCCACTCACCTCTTTCCTATTTTCCTTGCGCAACGTACCCTTCAGGATGCACTACGTGCTCTAGCGGTGCCACTCACCTCTTATGTTTTCCTTGTGCAAAGTGCCCTTCAGGATGCACTACGTGATCCAAGGGTACCACTCGCCTCTTTCTTGTTTTCCTTGCACGACGTTCCCTTTAGGACACACTACGTGCTCCAAGGGTGCCACTCACCTCTTGACCAACTTGGTAGACATCAAAAACCACTGAAGTCAATACTCTGCCAGGTGATATTGTGGGAGACTAAGGGCCTCTAAGGAATAAGGCCCCTACCTTATTGCACACCACTTAGAATCATCGTGAGCAACTGTCACAGTATGCCCTCACGACATCGTGGGTATTCTCGAACTAGGTAATCATTAACCTACAGTTCAAGCCATGGTGAGAGTGCTAGTAGGCTGTGGTAGGGCTGCTACCACACTTCTCACTCAAAGTCTCTGGTTGTCGTGCGTGACCCATCTACTCCACATGTGAGTTTGATCGGCAAGCTATCGTCAACCTGCATCATTAATGAATCATGTCAGCAATAATAATCAATCATCATAACACCTAATCAGGTGTACATATGTCATATCAACAAAAATCAAACCCCAATAGCCCACTCTCTGAGTCGATCTAGAGTCTAAGGGGTTTCATCGATGCCTCTGCATTCTCGAGGTCCAAATTCCTGCACACTCAAGAGAACCTAGTCAATAGCACTTGTCTATGTCAATACAGGAAAATAACATATCATCATATCCATAATGCCTCATAATTATAACCAAATGTCCAATAGTATAATAATCTGGATCACCTACAAGCAAGTGTCCTCAAAGAATAAGTTTTCTCAGTGTGCACAAGAGAGGGATGTTACATACACCCCCGCTTGGCTTAAACTTAGTCCTGAAGTTTCACAATATATATTTGTCGAAATAAACTGTATCACAGTATCATAAGTCTATCTATCAAACACAAATGGAAACTACTGGTGCATATCATATGCATCCTCCCAGGTCGCCAAGTGCAGACTATAGTTGTCCCACTGAACCTTGACTTGATCTATTGTTCAACTTCGTAGTTGTCGAATGTGATGTTCCAGGATGGAGATTGGCTTCGCCGTGAGCGCACCCTCATCATATACCTACAAGGAAATAATTTCAATAACATGTGTAGGATCACTAATATAATGTCTCAACACAAACATGTGAAAAAAATTGTGCATACGCCTCAAAAAATCAAGCAAGGCTAGTCGATAGGCCATGGGCCCCTTCTTTTCCACAATCTTGAAAGGTCCCTTCTATAGCAGGAAAACACCCTACGGACTACAGCAAGGTTGTAAAATGTAGTCAAATCTAACCGTCTAAATTATCCTACTTTTAACAACTATCCCGACATTACCCCACAATCATACATACAAAAACAAAGTATAGGGATCTGGTAAGCCTACCTTAAACTTTGTGTCCGGTGTCGATCCATTTGCACTCAGTTGTTTCTCGATTGTAGATATCCTCCCAAGGCCAACCTGTATTCACCAAATAACAAACAAGAAACTACAAGCATGCATTCTATATATGGATTAGTGGGTCAGATATCATAACCAAAACACAAATAAATCATGAAGATGGAAGACATCATTTGGCGGGATGAAAAAAGTATTTCTTTATATTAATCTTAGAATGTTACTTACAATTTGAGACTGGAAACTGCTCCTCGTACTCAGTACTGGGCTCCTCTTCACCATGCACCAACTTCTTCCATGTATCCTTCTCCTCTTCTATTCTCTCTAGGGAAATGGCAAGGGTTTGCAATGAAGGAAAAAGGGTTGAGAAAGGAATTTTGGCTCAAACTCACAATGTGGTTGCAAAATATTGGGGCAAAGGGAAGATATTGAAATGGGTAGATTTTCTTTTCTCTTATGCTTCCTTTTGGAATGGGACCCCAACACCTTCTTTTATAGGCCAAAAAGAAGGTTATTCGGTTGGGTGACAGGCTATGGGCGGTCAAATGGTTAGGTAACTACCCGAAAACCCGTATCCCTTTGCAATTTTTATTTTTTGTTCTTTTTGTGAGTGTACACGGGATGTAATGGTGCATCAAGAATGTATATGTGGGAAGTGGTGGTGCAGGGCACGTACATCTTCAAAAATATGGTTTTTTAGAAGCGTTGTTCATTGATGGCTTGGCAAAAATAAAAAGTAAGATGGACTGATTCCAGGTATGCATGTCTAGTGAAATTTAGGGTTATAACAGTCCCATGACCCTAGGAGATAGTTTATAAAACTTTCCAAACTTGATCAAACTCTTATGTGGTTTCACCCACAAGAATACTTGATCGCAACATCGTAACTATGGTCGACATGATGCGCATCGCCATAACTTTTCTATCAATCTGCACTTCCTTGATCCCTTGTCTTATAGTTTTCATTTGTTATTTCATTTCTTGGATTGCTTCTAGTCCCAACTAGACCCTATCCTCAAGCCAATCCCAACTCAAGGCATCTGACACGGTCACCCATAAAGAAACTCGAAAGGCGCCATCCTAATGGTGCTTTTATAAATATTGTTATATGTGAATTCTATCAGTGGAAATAATTCCTCCCAAAGTTTTTGTTAGTCCATTACGTACATGTGCAACATGTCCTCCAAGATTTCATTTATTCATTTAGTCTACCCGTCTATCTTTGGGTGATACGCAGTACTAAAGTTAAGTTGGGTTCCCAAGGCCTCTTGGAAACTAGTCCAAAATCATCGAGTAAACATCGATCCTCGATCGGATATAATCCGCATAGGAATGCCATGTAGCATCACAATCTCGCTGATGAAATCTCTAGCTACATCTAGTGCCTGATATGTCATATGCATAGGAATAAAATGAGCACTCTTCATTAGAGTGTCGACTACCATAAAAATTGAGTCGTGTCTCCTTGCCGTCACTGGCAATCCAACAACGAAATCCATCGAAATGACCTCCCATTTTGATTCTGGAATAGCGTGTGGCTATAGTAATCCTACTAGATATATATGTTTAGCTCTCACCTTCTAACATTCTAGGCATCTTGCCACGTAGTTGACTATGTCTACCATTGTTCCATTCCAGAAGAATAATGGTTTAAGGTCTTCCCTCATCTTTGTGACTCCTGGGTGAGCCATGTACAGTGCTCTGTGAGACTCATTTAGGATCAAATTCCTCAACTCATCATTGGGTGGTATGCTAATTTGACTTTTAAATCTCAATAATCCATCATTGTCCATAGTGTTTTGTCCGATAAAATCCTTGACCTCTTTGTACCAGTCATCGTCGCACTGTAAAGTTAGAATATTTCACATAGATTCGTCTAAAGAGGCAACACCAAAAATATGTGTGGTCTCCAACTCAATGCATCTATCACTCTTTTCACTGTTCACTTTATGTAAGTAATCTCAAAATCATACTTTCTAAGCAATTCCAACCAACGTCAGTGTCGCGCATTCAAGTCGCTTGCATAAAGATGTGTTGTAGTCCACAGTGGTTTACTTTTAGTTCAAAATTTCCGTCCAATCAGATAATGTCTCCAAACTCTCAAGGCATAAACAATGGCTAAAAACTCCAAATCAAGCATCACATAGTTCTCCTCATGCCTTCTCAACTTTCTAGAGATGCAAGAGATCAATTGACCCCCTTGCATCAAGACTCTGCCTAAGCCTTCTTTGGATGCGTCAGTGCATAACAAGAAGTCTGCATCCATGTCAGGGACCTTCAGTATCCATGTCATTATCAACATCTGCTTGAGCCTCCGAAATGCCTCCGGGTATTTCTCGGTCCAAACAAACTTCTTGTTCTTCTTCTACAACTCCGTAATCAGATTTTCTATCTTGAGAATCCCTCGACGAACCGTCGATAGTATCCCGCTAAAACCATGAAGCTATGCACTTTTGGGACATTCATTGGCATACTCCATTCCATAATAGCCTCGAACTTTGCTGGATCCACGATGATACCTTTGTCAGAGATGACATGCCCTAAGTTGTTAATCTTCGATTGATAAAATGAGCATTTAGACACTTTCCCATACAATTTGTTCTCTTCCAGACATTGTAGTACCAAGTGCAAGTGCTCATCATGCTCCTCCATTTTCCGAGAGTAAATCAAAATATTGTCAATGAATACTTGGACGAACTTGTCCAAGTACTCATGGAACACCCCATTCATCAAACTCATAAATACCCCTGGGGAGTTCGTCAGTCCAAACGGTAAAACAATAAACTCATAATTTCCAAATCTCGTCTTAAAGGCGGTCTTATGGACGTCATCCTCCTTGATCCGTAACTTGTGATACCTTGATCTAAAGTCAATCTTTGAAAACATTGTCTCACCCTTCATCTAATCAAACAGATCATCAATCCTTGGCAATAGACACTGATTCTTGATCGTTGCCTTGTTCAATTGACGGTAGTTAATGCAGAGTCTCCACAACCCATCCTTATTTCGTATGAAAAATAATAGGATCACCCCACGACAACACACTTGGATGTATGAGTCCTAGGTCCAGCAACTCCTTTAGTTTCATTTTCAACTCCTGTAACTCCGAGGTCGACATCTGATAAGCTGTTCTTGCTATCGGTTCATTCCCCAGTTTTAGGTCTATGGTAAAATGAATTTCCCTCTCTGGCGGCATCCCGAGTAACTCCTCAGGTAAGATGTCTGCAAACTCTCTCACCACCAGAAGGTGTTCTAGACCTTCCGCTACTCCCTTCTTGTTTAAAGCAAGGATCACATAAATCTTACATCCCTTGCGCATACTCTTCCGTAGTTGTAAGGAAGAGATGAACCTCAGGGAAACTCCCTCGTTCCAACCTACAATCACGCGTATATGTCCCTCATCATCAACCAAGCTTAATCGTTTCTCCTTACATTCGAGTATTGCCTCAGGCGAATCCAACCAGTACATACTAATCATGACATCATAAGATCTTAAGATCGTGATGTACAGGTTGGCCTACTAACAAAATCTCCTGGGTTAATGCTACAGCATGGAACCTTCCCTCCAACCTTTTTTTTGGCTCTCGAAGCCATTTCTCCAAAGCTAAACTCATCCTGATCGACTACCTTTACCTTAATTCTTTTTAGTGTTGCCCTAGAAATGAAACTCTTTGTAGCACCTGTATCTATCAAATATTAAGGGTTTGGTTAGCGATGGTACCCGACGTCTCGAGTATAGTTGACTGGTGTTCTTCCTGACGGTTATTCAACGCTACATGAATCCGATGTGCCTTGCCCAAATCTCCCACAGTAGTGGGTCCGACTAATCCACATGCTCTAGTCCTCTCCCGGAACCATTCCTCGAACATTTCCCATGAAACGTCTTCGACTGCCATGTCCAACTGCAGCAGGAGCGTATTCCACCATAGAAGAGTGCTCCTCTTCAGTTGAAGGACCACCATGTATACCTTCACGTTGGAGGTATAGTCGTGAAGTTAAAAGCACATCACCATATTCTCCAACCATGCCTTGGCGACTGCACTGCCCAAGGCACCGAAGAACTTGGAATATTTTACCTTCTCGAGTTCGCAATGAATACTAACGGTATTGGTTTGGTGTGCTATGGACCCTCATGGGCACAAGCACCTTGGCCTCATCTTAGTACATAGGGCGAATCAGGGATTTTGACAATCCCTGGAAGGACCTTGTTAGACCATCATCATCCCTTACAACAATCGAATCCAACCAAAGGACTTGTTCTTCCCCTTGGGGGTTAGACTCTGAGGGTTTGGGCACCTTTGGGGTCATCGCACCTCCTTCCACGACACCACGTCGTGAACCTCTATGGCATCCTCTAATCGATATCACTACATGGACACGTTAAATTTTTAATTAGCGCTAGGTTAATACTCAAGATTTTACTGCAATGGAAATCCTGGTGATCCACAGTCACAGGGTTGAACCCACTCTGATACCATATGCAACGACCCCATCATTACGATGATAATCAACATAAGAAAGTGCAAGTTTTTTTTTTTGAATCAGGATGGAAGCAATGACAACAGTGAAACAACACAACTTGATGGCAAACACAACGCATGCAGTTCAGGCCACAGACAACAACGACTCAGCACACTAGCACATCAAGCAGCTAGGCGAAACATGAGAAAATTAAGACAGATAAAAATGACTGCCCACCCTGTTAGCACTGAGAGTCACCCTCAGATTATGGAAGGATAAGCCTAGTACCCATCAGATTGGTTGGTGGATAATGGTTTTATGTGAGTGGAGGTCAATGGACAAAACTCAATATATGAATGATGTTCAACACGGAACTGGACAAGAAATGCACATGGAAGTGAGGGCTACATTAACTTCAGTCAGTGAGTTGAGTTTAAGTGTGAGCAGAGAGAAGACATAGTGAGGAAGGTGAACAAGACTGCTATGGGAATCCATCTTTCAAGCATCTTGGAGAAGAAAAACTCAGACTCAAGATCACTCTTGAGTTCAAGATTGAGACACTGAAATATGTCCAAACAACTCAATCACAACATCATAATGATGAAATGTACATCACCATGCCACTACAACAACTCGACTCAGTCCTCCATGCCCAATCCATTCAGTGTAAGAGGGAAAAAGATAACAAGGGAGCTGACTAAAACTGGTCACGATACCAATGTAATCAAACCTACATTACAATAGCATAACAACCCACGACTAGATCCTCCATGCTCGAGTGTTTTAACACATTTTTTGCAAAGAGATGAAAAAAAGATGAATTTTATTAACATGAAAGTATCAAATTTGATACATAACCAGAGAACAGTTCTGGCATCAAACAATTACAAAATAGAGAGCTCTACTCAACCAGTTCATGACCTTAACAAAATATTAAAACTATCTATTTATACTCAGAACAATATGCCACTACCAAGAGTGTGACCTAGTCACTAGAATCAAAGCTTTGTGTCGGTGAGTTTCTCTGTCAAACTGAACGTGCACCCCTCTATCAGACGCGAGCTCATATCAGCATGGGTTTTGTAGGAAAATATGCCCACAAAGGTACCACAAGTTGATGGTTCATTCCCCACGGTTGGTCCTTCCATGCCTTCGATTTATGGAGTGAGCCAAGGTTTCAACCACCATCTCTACTCTTCATCTACTTCTTTTCCTTGGAGACTTAATGAGACTTAATTCTCAGGGGATGGCCACGTGCCAAGGCTATAAGGGTGCCACATGTCTGTACTGATGGCTGCCACATATCTATCTCTTCTGGGCTTAGGGGTATCTCCCCTTCCTCTGGCTCCTTCTTCAATGTGACCTAGGGCCATGACTCTATGTGAATACGTGTTTACGGGAGCATCCAAAGGTGGTTTGAAAGAAAACCGCTTTTGCCCCCACAATTTACCATGAACCGCCACACGTCCCTTTCTCAAAACAATGGTTCCAAATGCGGCCCGCCCTTAAAATTTTAAAACTCGTGCACATTCTGGCCCCACAATAAAGCATGACCATAGATCTTGTGGTTTGAGATGAGGCTTCCTGATCAACGACCCAGCTCTGGTGTTCCTCAAATCGATGGATCAGATATTCCTTTTTCGAATCGAAGATCGAGATCTGCTTTGTGATTTGGGTTCAGACTTTTAAAACCTCAAACCTCCTTTGTGTTCTGCTAATTTTATCTAAAGTGAAGGATATGGCGATGCATGGATACTGCTTATCGACGACTAAGACACTTTTCGGGTCTCCAGGCTCCGGGAAAATCAAATATCAAATCTCGCTTACCTTCTGTGTTTTTTACCCGAATTTGTCGATCTATTGACTGGTGTCCACTTCAATCAATAACTCTTCTCCTGCTTCAGGACTTTAACCCTTCAACCAAATCGATGGCCCTTTTGCTCCCTTCTCGATCAACGATCGAGAGCTACTTCAGGTCTTTCGTTGAGACTTACTCCAGGCCTTCGGGCTTTGGGAAAACCAAATCTCAAACTTACTTTCTCTCGAAGAAAAACATCCAGAGTTAAGGATCCGATGGCGCATGGCCTCCAGAGATCAATGGATGAGACTCTTTTCAGACCTCCAGGCTCTGGGAAAATCAAATTTCAAACTTATATTTCCCATGAACCTCATGGATCCCTACCACGTGTCCCCACTAATGGATGGTCTAGATTCACTTCAGGACTTTGGGGACTTTGGAACTTTTGCTTTGGCGCTATACTTTGCGCAAATTTGGACTTTCGGACTCCCATGGGCCGCTAATCTGGATTGTTCCTGGAATATCCACCACTGAAGAATTACAATTGTCTGCTGCTTTTAAGCTCGAAATGGGTTGCTTTGAATGTCGCCCTTTGTGTCCATGGTTTCGGCTTGCGTGAACAAGGATTTGGGTGACTGACTATGTTGGATCATGTTGTCATTGATGCCAATGGTTTGTCATTGATGCCAATGGTTTGATTACTTGGGAG
>SNQJ01S0004177.1:211107-227350 GCA_010110895.2 Picea sitchensis | reverse complement strand
CAGTTGTCATGATTGTGTTACAGTTGATCTTGATGAGACAGGTGCACAGGACAGAGTTCAGAGACAGAGGACAAGTCGGGTGGCCTATCCCGAGCTTGTTGATTGGTCAGTAACCTTTTGGGGACCAAAAGGTCCTTTAGTGGGGAGGTGTGATCCAAAATCGGATCCGGGAGGCTTCCCAGGTCTAGAAAAGGCTCAAAAATAAAAGTTCTCGGAATCAGACGAAACCAATTCCATTGCGACTGTCTCGTCACACTAATTCCGGCCATATATTTACTTTTTCAAACGGACACTGTATGTGAGAGTTATCGCACTCTGACCGTTTTTCCAAACAGGGAAAAAGTCAAAAAAAAAATCAACAATCAAAGCGTGACGTGGCACTCTCTGGAGGTAACACGTGGAAGTGGCAGAGGTGACATGTGGCAAGTTGCAAGGTTGATTGGGAAGATGAAAGACCCACTCATAATTGGACACGTGGTGAATATTTGGGCAAATCTAGTGGTGCCACGTGGCCCAGGCATGGGCAGCCACGTGGCACTCAGTCATAAATCATGTGGCAAGTTTTAAAAATGTGTTTGGGGTGAGTGGGTTTTGAACCCACAACCTGTGTTTATGCCAGCGCCTTGGGGAGAGCTCTATTACCAACGCACCACCATGTTTCTTGTTAATTATAACCCACAATATTATATTTGAGTTGTAATGTATTCAATGGAGGGCAGATAGGGGTTGGGGCTAAGCCCCAGCCTGTGGTTTGTTGTTTCATGCGACCAGCCACCAAAAGGCACGTGGCCCATCTAAAGATCCAGCCTGTGGTCATTGTTAATCTTCCATATATCCAGGGGATATCCCTTCAAGGGCGCGCATGTTTCCTTTTTAGGCCGAGGTTACATCAATGCACCATAAATTTAGGAGCTAGCATGATTGAAGGGCCAGCGCTTAGCCCTTTGGGCTAGCGCTTGGCCAAATTAAGATGCATATGACCATAATTGAGGGGGCACGACTAGTTTTGAGGACTTAAGCCCTATATTAAACAAAAATTGGGTTCTATTATAATGTTTTTGGACTTTTATTTGATTTAGGCCTGTTATTGAAGATTTTGGCCATTTTTGGGAGATATTGAGCTCTTTTTGAGTCCAGATTTTGGGAGGAAGTTAGGGAATGATAACCAACTCCAGATCTATATAAACCAGGCCTATTTGAGGCCATGAGGGACAGTCAGAGCATATTTATGTTGAATCCAAGCCAAGCCAAAACCATTTTTATGCAGGGAAGTTGTTAAGGAGCAAACACTTGCGGGTCATTTCTGGGAGCTCTAGTCATCCGTTTTGTGTGTCGTTTCTTCTGCTGGTTTCTAGAGATCTGGAAGAACATGAACATATCAGTCTTGTAGCCTAATGTCACTGCTTTGATGTACATTTTGAGCTTTGAGTAGAAATAAAGAAGCCCCCCCCACTGAGACAAAGGCCCGGAGACGTAGGGAATTTTGTGCCGAACTCCATTATCACTTCTCTTGTTATGGTTTGATGTTATTATTGCTTCGGTTCAGATCTGTATTTTGTATTATGGTTGTGATATATTCTCTCATCTTCATCCTCTTTCATTAGCTTCTTAAATGGTTAATAATCACATGCAATTAAAAACTCAACCACAGTCATTAAAAGATCTTTTCGGATCACTAACATAAAAAAATTGCCATATGGTGGCCTAGATACAAAATGACAATCATTGGTCACTTATTGAACACTGTCACCCTCACCACCCTCGGGAGCGTCACGAAAATCAATATTTCCCCTCTTTATCGAAGAATCACCTCGAGTGGTTTTGTACTTGGGCATGGTTCATCGCTCTGGAGACTGGACAAAGAAAAAAGATTGTTATAAGTTTTTTTCCATAATGAATTAAAAAACTAAAAAAATGATGCTTTGTAATTCAACATAAGACAAATCATAGAATATGGTACTAACAATCATGAGGGTGTTACCCTTCTCCGCAACCCTAATCTCTCAGCAATGCCACCCTACATCAGTTACAAGTGTTATCACATGAAGTTGTCAAGGGTCGCATGTAATTGTTGTTAAGACCCTAATCGTCCAAGTCCTTTGTTGATACAGCTGACATCCATGAGCACAAAGCATAGCATTCAAAGGTAGTTTATTTTGGGTTGAAATACAAGTAGCAGTCAGGTTCAATTTTCAACGACAGAGATCCCATGAGCAGTTCAAATCAGCGGCTCATGTGTATTCGGCATGTCAAAATTGCGTAAGGAATAGTGACTAGACAGAAGTCCCAAAGTAAATTTGAGCCATTGAAGGTTGAGGACACGCGTCTCCAGATATAACACTTTAGAAATATGGAACTTCGGAGGATTGCGCGAGCAAGAAGAAGGAAAACTCTCGAATCCTGAACTCTCGAAGTAATTATGGATGGTTGATCTCAAATCAACAAAAACCGTTGATCTTTGTAGCAGTGTCACCGGAAGGCCTGAAGTCCCAAAGTAAATCTAAGCCATTAAAGGATGAGGACACACGTCGACAAATCTAACACTTCAGAGACTTAACACTCTGGAAGGTTTACGGATCGAAGCACTAGAGAAATAATTTCCCGAAGTCCCGAAGTGAATCTCGGTTGTCCAAATCAAGAGGACACGTGGAGGTAGATCTCTCACTTTAGAGATACGACACTTCGAAGGATTGTAAGAGCTATGCATTGAAAAGGCCCGAAGCCCGAACTCTTGAAGTAATTGTGAACCGTTGATCTTTGCAGCAAGAAACAGGGTCCATCCAAGAGTGGCACGTGGCAGCAAAAGCAGGGCTGCTCAGAATGCAGATCGATGACCACACTTCATTGCGGGGACAGTTAATGCTCGAACGATAAAATTCTTGAGCGGTCTCACAATTTAAAACATGGTATAGAGAAAGAGCTATGTGGAAAAAGGTGGTGAATTGCAGGCTCAAAAGAGGTGTGGATCCAAACCACCTTTGATGGACCTGCAATCACGTTCTTATATAACGTCAAATATGAGAGTAGCACATGGTATCCCACTAGGAATTAAGCCTCTTCTCGATCCCAAGGATTCAGTAATTAGAAAGCATGGAGGTTCTGGCCATGGAGACAGAAGACTATCAACCTGAGGTACCATAGAGGGAATTTTTTCCTGTAGGCCCATACTGACTAGAGTTAGCTTCCTTCTGACAGAAGGAACATGACAGATAAGAGAAGACACACAACACTGGATAAGAAGTGCCCAAGCATCAAGACATGTCTATTGTTTTGACTATAAATACATCAGATGAATGATTTGTAAAAGGGGGAAGAGGGGGGTTCAGGCCTAAGACCGGAGGAGGTTTTGAGAAACATTTATGACYGTGTATTTCGGTTTGTAAGACAGAGGGGCATGTAGTTGTAAATGGTATTGTTATTGAAGATTCATATGAGTTGTTTCATCATACTTTCTTCTATATTTCAATTCAGTTTTTCTTCTTGTCTAGATGTAACATCTTTGATTTATGGATTCCTGAGGCGGTAGAGGATATGTTGTCATCTTACCCATGTTTCATCATTTATCACTCAGACACTTTCTGTTTTTCTTCTTGTCTGGATGTAGCATCTTTGATTTATGGATTCCTGAGGCGGTAGAGGATCTGTTGTCATCTTGTCCATGTTTCATAATTTATCACTCTGAAACTTTCTGTTTTTCTTCTTTTCTGGATGTAGCATCTTTGATTTATGGATTCCTGAGGTGGTAGAGGATCTGTTGTCATATTTCCCATGTTTCATTGTTTATTATTCAGACACGTCTATTCTCTTTGCAGAGAGGATATTTTCTTAGCGAGTATTCATCTTTATGTTAGTCTCTTATCCTTCTCTTCATCATTAAGCAAATATTTTTTCTGATATGGAGCTTAAATGCCTTCAATGAGCATATTGTTTGTGACTCCATAGCCCAATGGCCCATCACTGATCTGCAATGATATCTATTGTCTTTTCCTTTCTTTAAAGTCTTGTTGATCCACCTACTCAAACCATTTTAATCCATTTACATTTTGATGGGTACTGGGCTTATCCTCTTGTAGTCTGAGGGTGATTCTCAGTGCTAACATTATTGGCGTCGTTTCCTGGGATGGAAGTGAATATATCTTCCCTGGGAGAACGACAACGAAGAGATCCAGTTTTAGATGGTGAACTGAAGTTGGACACATTGTTTTGACTACTCATCTTTCACCATGGAGACTCCATTGGTTTGAGACAAATTAAATGGCTATGGAAGCTATCATGTCGAGCAGGTTCACCCCACTCAATTTCTTAGCCATAGCTGGTTATCCGCATCTTGTGCCTAAAATTGATGAATGACAAGATCTGCTGCCAAGATTTTATGAAGGTGAGAATGACAGCCCTATTGAACATGTTCTAGAATTTCATGCTTTGATGCAACAACTTGACATCCAACATGAAGACATATGTATGAACATTTTTATGTACTCTCTTCAAGGGGATGCTCATATTTGGTATCCATCTCTTGAGATTTCTAGCATTTCTTCACTCAAAGAGTTTCATGCAGATTTCAATATTCATTGTCAAAAGTTTTATTCCTCTGAGTTAATTTTTCATAGTTGTTGTGAGGAGTATAAATACTATGTTCAGGATAAAATTGATTCTTATGAAGGTTGTGAGAATGAAGAATATTCCTTGGATGATAAATCAACTCTTTCTCTTCCTCGTTCATCTGCATCAGATGAAAACATTGTTGGTTGTCTCAATAAGGAAAGTGCATAAATTGAGTCTGTTCTGGAAGCTGATACTCTTTGTAACTCTATCTCTAAAAAACCTAGATATGAGCATCCTATTTTTGACTCATATGGTGATGATAATATATTTATTTATGGATTGAATCTTGAAAGGTAGCCTATGTTTAATAATGAAGAATAGTTTTCTCATGTTGGGCAGAAGATACCTCTTGGTATGGCATTTGATACTCCTCCTTTATTTGATCATTATGGAGACAGTGATGAAGATGTTGAGGTGTTTTTTGTCTTAGAAGAAAAAATCATTAGCAACCATCCTTCTGATGAAAATGAAAGCTTCTACCAAGAGCAACATGTTAAGGAGAAACAACCATTCATCGATATATGTAAGGAGATTCCTTGCCATCAACTAACAGATGTTATCAGAGAAGGAAAAAGAGAAGTGGATCAACAACCTACATCATCCATTCACTCACTTGTACTTGCAACAGACATTCAACCATATGTGAACGATTGTGAAGCAGGGCAGGTTTTCTTTTATCGACCAAGTAGGTTTTATCACCTATTTTATGACCTTGTAGGGGAGTACATGGAGTGGCATTTCCTCAATGTATTGAAGCCTTCAAGATTTATATTACCTTCATCATTGGGAGGTAATCTAAAGAATGTAATTAATTTGTTGTCATAGTTTTATTGTCCCTTGTTGGTCAGTGACAGAGTAAATAAGTTTTAAGTTAGGAAGTTACTTGAATGGATTTGGTGGAAGTTTGTTTTCACCTAGCGCATTGCAAAAATTGGTTAGTTTAGGATTGTACATAAATAAGCTCCTTCTAGAGCATGTGTGTTTATTTTCTTTTTAAGTTGAGTAGTGTACATGTCAGCCTGTTGTCTTTAGCAAAATGTATTTGAGCTCAAATCCATAAACCAAAAGCTAAAGCACTAAAACTGCTTGTTCTTGGCAGCTCACAGGGAGCATGCCATCCCCTGTGGAGCCCATGTTATCACATGAAGTTGTCAAGGGTCGCATGTAATTTTTGTTAAGACCTTGGTTGTCCAAGTCCTTTGTTGATACAAGTGACAACCATGAGCACAAAGCACGACATTCAAAGGTAGTCTATTTTGGGATGAAATACAAGCAGCGGTCGGGTTCATTTTTCAACGGCGGAGATCCCAGGAGCAGTTCAGATCAGCGGCTCACATGTATTCGACATGTCAAAAATAAACAAGGATTAGCGACTAGACAGAAGTCTCGAAGTCTCGAAGTAATCTGAGCCATTGAAGGTTGAGGACACGCATCGCCAGATCTAACACTTCGGAAATACGACACTTCGAAGGATTGTGCGAGCAAACAGAAGGAAAACTCCCAAAGCTCGAACTCCCGAAGTAATTATGGATCGTTGATCTCAAATCAACAAGAATTGTTGATATTTGTAGCAGTATCACCGGAAGGCCCGAAGTCCCGAAGTAAATTTGAGCCATTGAAGGCTGAGGACACGCATTGAAATATCTAACACTTCGGAGAATTAGCACTCTGGAAGGTTTACGGAGCAAAGCACTAAGAAATAATTTTTCGAAGTCCCAAAGTGAATCTCAGTCGTCCAAATCAAGAGGACACGTGGAAGCAAATCTCTCACTTCAGAGATATGACGCTCTTAAGGATTGTAAGAGCTATGCATTGAAAAGGCTCGTAGCTCGAACTCCCAAAGTAATTGTGAATCGTTGATCTTTGTAGCAGGAAACAAGGTCCATCCAAGAGTGGCATGTGGCAGCAAAAGCAGGGCTGCCCAGATCGCAGATCGTGACCAGATCGATGACCACGCTTCATTGCAGAGACGAAACATGCTCGAACGATAAAATTATTGAGCGGTCTCACAATTGAAACCATGGTATAAAGAAAGAGATACAAGGCAGAAGGTGGTGAATTGTGGGATCAAAAGCAGTGTGGATCCAAACTTCCTTTGACGGCCCCGCAATCATGTGCTTATATAACCTCAAATCCTAGAGTAGTACGTGGTATCCCCCTAGGTGTTAAGCCTCTTCCCAATCCCGGGGATTCAATTAATAAAAGAAAGGACTGGTGGTTGAAACCTTGACTCACTCAGTAATTAGAAAGCATGGAGGGTTTGGCCGTGGAGACAGAAGACTGTTAGCCCGAGGTACCACATAGGGCAATTTTTTCTGCAGGCCCATACTGACCATTGTACATACAAGAGAAGACACATGGCACTGGAGAAGAAGAGCCCAAGAAGCAAGACATGTCTATTGTTTTGACTATAAATACATCATATGAATGATATGTAAAAGGGGGAAGAGGGGGGTTCAGGCCCAAGACTGGAGGAGGTTTTGAGAAACATTTATGACTATGTATTTCAGTTTGTAAGCTGGAGGGGCATGTAGTTGTAAATGATATTTTTATTGAAGATTCATATGAGTTGTTTCATTGGATTGTCTTCTATGTTTCAATTATGTTTTTCTTCTTGTCTGGATGTAGCATCTTTGATTTATGGATTCCTGAGGCGGTAGAGGATATGTTATCATCTTTCCCATGTTTCATCGTTTATCACTCAGACACTTTCTATTTGTCTTCTTGTCTGGATGTAGCATCTTTGATTTATGGATTCCTGAGGTGGTAGAGGATTTGTTGTCATCTTGCCCATGTTTCATCGTTTATCACTCAAACACTTTTTGTTTTTCTTCTTGTCTGGATGTAGCATATTTGATTTATGGATTCCTGAGGTGGTAGAGGATCTGTTGTCATCTTGCACATGTTTCATTGTTTATTATTTAGACACGTCTATTCTCTTTGCAGGGAGGATCTTTGCTTAGCGAGTATTTGTCTTTATGTTATTATCTCATCCTTCTCTTCATCATTAAGAAAATATTTTGTCTAATAGGGAGCTTAAATGCCTTTAATGAGCAGATTGTTTGTGACTCCATATCCCAATGGTCCATCACTGATATGCAGTGATATCTGTTGTCTTTTCCTTTCTTTAAAGTCTTGTTGATCCACCTACTCAAACCATTTTAATCCATTTACATTTTGATGGGTACTGGGATTATCCTCTTGCAATCTAAGGGTGATTCTCAGTGCTAACAACAAGGATCAAATCGTAAAATTTAAACAAATATTCATAAAATCAATTCCATTCATGATACGTAAAAATTGATCATCAACACATTATCTCACTGTGAATATCTTGGGAAACAATGGAGAGTCGTTGGTAGGTGGAGCACTCGGTTGTACAATGTGCTCTGAGGCAACATCTATTGTGCAAACCTCGATGGATGGCACATATGGAAACGGGGGGGGGCAGGGGGTGGCGTATGATTTCATCCATTGTGGATGGATGTGATGGAAGGTGTTGTGTGGGTGGGTGGCATGTGGGTGCAACCACTGAGGATGCACAGACTATGAAATATGGTGGGGGTGAGTGGTGATGAACCCACACGGGATGTACAAGTGATGAAATAACCCTTGGCTTGTAAATAGGTAACCCAAAAGTTGTGGCAGGGTGCCCAAGGACTGGACTAGTACTATAACCAGAGAAAAGATCAACAATCTACATACATATTGATAGTATTGTTATTAGTACCAAATAGTAAAATTCAACAACATAAATACAACAAATTTGAGATTTAAACGAGATTTAACTCAACACATGATACATGTGAAGCAGGTGACTTGTCCATCCCAAGTGGACATTTCTTGACACTGCCTGGTACCGCAACCTATAGAAACACAAGAACATTATAAATTTGAGGATGCCATAAAATAAAGAAATTACTATGGTGAATTTATCAAATGTGACACATACCTGTGTATACGATACAACGAATGAGTAGGTTTCATCTATTGTTGCATCAGTGGTGGAGACAGATATTGATGCATCTATAGGCATAGAGGGCCACTGCAAAATATCTTACAATAAAATATTTAAACAAATACACATAATACTATATAAATATATAATGATGAATAACATAGATATGGTTAAGATACTAACCTCCTCCATGAAGCTCTGATGTCCATTGGCCTCCATATGCCCATAGCAAGTCTTCCTACAACTCGAGTATCTTTGAGGGTCACATGAATGACTACTTTGTCCATGTTCCCTCTCTTCACTACACTCTGCTCTAGGGGTTGAAGGTCCAACCCCTCTGCCAATGTCACCAACAAGAACCTCCTACCGAGATAGTGCAACAAAGCTACCATGCTACACAAGACTCTGAGTCAAGGCTAATAAATCTACATGTGCTTCCTACAAGCCCTCTGCAATGGGAGGATGTTGGGCAGGGGGGTTAGGCCTTTTCCAAAGGGGACAAGGACCTAGCATGGGATCATGCCTAGCACATTCTTGATCTTGTGCGGACCCTCGACCCACCCCCTAGAAATCACCAATGTTGAAGTAGTCCACATAGTGACCCAAAATAAATTATGGCCACAATTTCCTCCAAAAATATAAAGGCACCTCCTTGTTATTGTAGGGACGTTTATCAAATACTATGAACCACATATCCATCCAGTTTTCAACAAATTGTGTGTTGGTTGTGGAGCCTGATTATCTTCTAGATTCAAAGGTCTTTGTTTTCAGCCGTGTTTATACCCCATGAAGAATTTACACCCCAGAAGAATGTACACTCTTCCACGTGAGGGAGTGCAGAGGGGGGTTACCCCCTCTGTGGGTTTCAGGGGCAAGTGGGCCTTGGCAGGGGTTTGGGGGTGAAGGCCCCAAAGGAAAAATTGCCTTGTAAAAGTATATTGTAATTTCATTGTAAATCTGGATTGCTCATTATAAGGTCGCAGATCTAACGGTAGAAGTTATGTTAGGGTTTTTTTCCCTAGAAGGAAACCCTCTCTTATGAGGGAAATGTATTGCGGCTAGTGAGAATTGTGAATATTGTATTCTGAGATAGGAGACTATGAGAGAAAGAAGAGGAAGTTACAGCGGGTTTGTTGTAGGTTGTATCCCTTTGATTGCTGGATAATAATAAAGGAAGGACCTGGCAATTTCTTTGGTGAACGTAGCCCACACTGGGCGAACCACATATATCTATGTCTCTATTGTATTGTGTATCTTCTGTATTTTATTTCCGCACTTGTTTTATTTTATTTCTCTGCGATCCTGTTTTTCTAACATTGTGGGTGGATGCACCAGTCCATACAAATTTGTTTCTTGTTGACAAGTGGTTGTACTCTAGTTTGAGGATCAATAAAAAGAGACATGAAATCTTGTTTTGAAATATTCAAGTCTCTAGCTTGGTTTCTATCGAGTCTAGTCCTATAGTACTTGAACATCCTAGCCATGTATTCAGAAAAAATAGTTAATTTCTCTTGGGCACTTGTAATGGACGATACAATGGTGTCCAAAGAAGTGGAAAAAGACACTCAGCTAGGCTCTCTTGTACCCCTTAATTCACGGACAAGAGATTTCAAAGTGCTCAACCCCTCATCAATTTGTGTGTTTATGTTTGGTGGTTGTGGTGGGTTGGGGATTCCTTCACCTTGTTGTGCTTGTGTGGGGTTTTCATTGTCTCCTGGTTCCATATTAATACTATCTGTTGCAATTTAATAAGAAATGGCATATAAATTAGGTCGTTGTTTTAATTAAAATAGAAAATTACAAAAAACATGCAAATACATATTTTAAGAAATTAAAAAAACAATAAAATAATCATGCGCACATGCATGCATTATTTTATATTCATAATAGAATTCCATTTGCTATTGTGAACACTATGACAATATGACAGATGAAGAATATATGATAGAAGAAAAAATGCATATACCATCAAGAAGGATGATAAAATGATGCAATTATTTCCATTGAAGGAGGAAGATCGTAGAGAAGTGTTTCTAGCATTTGCAAAGTTCCTAAGCATGGTTAAAGAAATGAAGGAACATTATGATGTTATTTAGAGAAGAGTTCATCTAGGCATACAACACAGTGATGTTCTCCTTCTAGACAAAAAATGAAGAGTATTAGTGAAATTTATGAACAAGAAAATAGAAGATATGGAAATGCACTTATAACAAAGGTATTACAAATAGCAATTTCATTTGAGGAAACTAGAGCAAATAAAGATTAGAAACAACCCATGAATGTAGAATATGATGCAATGATGAAGAACCAAACATGAGAGCTTGTGTCGTGTCCTAAATGAATAAATGTTATAGGTTCCAAATGGGTTTAAAAGACAAACTTTAATTCAAATGGGGCCATAGAGAAATTCAAAAATTCAAATAAAAAATGAATACTATTCATATAATTATTTATCTTGCTTCAAGTCTTAGCTGACATATTCATCAAATATATGTTAAGAATACATTGTTGAATGTGAATGCCCATGAATAAATATATATGGACCAATCCCTTGGTATAGTGGATAAAAAACATCCTCACTTTTTTTACATGTTGAAGAAATCACTTTATGGACTTAAACATGTTTCAAAGGCATGGCATAAAAAACATATTTTTATTTCCAACAACATGGGTTCAAAAATGCAAATTAGATCCAAATCTCCATGTAAAGAAAGTTCAAAGAGAGATCCTTCTTCTTATTTTTTATGTAGATGATTTGTTCATTGTTGGTCCAAAATATTGTGTTGATTAAAACTTTGAAATAATTTATACCTTCAAAGAACATTTGATACAGTGATCTAAGCATGTTTATTATTTTGCAAGTTTGTAAACTACATGATGGGTTGTTTCTTTCACAATCAAAATATGCAGTGGATCTTTTGAGAAAGAATAAAATGCTTGATTACAAACTTTCTTTTACTCCATTTTAGTGTCGAGTCGAGCTTACCAAGGAATGCCATTCCAAGAAGGTAGATGCTACATTATATAGGCAACTTGTTGGAAACCTAGTTTATTTAACACACACTAGACCAAACATTTTCTTTGTAGTCGATCTAGTTTCCAAATCTATGCGAGAACCTAGAGAAATTCATTGATTGGTTTCTAAAACATTTTCCCTATAGCCATGGTACACTTCACTATGTCATCCATTGTGCTATTAGTCCCAAATTTCTTTTATAGGATACACTAATTTGGATTTGGATGGCGTGATGTCTATGACAGGAAATCCATAGGTGGTTATGTTTTCCATCTTGGATCAATATCTATTAATCCTTTGGTTAGACAGGGTATAGAGCAACAAATGAAGCAAGAAAAGATGCAACGTAGATTTAAAATGTCTTATTAAAGTTCGGCTTTACCTGAAATTCTACAAATACCATATTTTATGACAATGAAAGTGCGATCATGGTTGCAGAAAATCCAATTTTTCATTTTAAAATCAAACATGTTGAGATTGATATTCATCAGAGATATTGTCCAAGCTTAAGTTGTCAAATTACAATATTGGTGTAGTGATGAACAAATTGTTGATATTTTTACTAAAAGTATGACTGAAGCTAAAAAATTTAAGCTACCAAGTATGTTTGGCATGTTGGAGGTCAATATTAAGGGAGGAATAGATGCAAAATGTCCCCCTCCACTTCTCTTTTTTTTTGTAAATTCTCTATAGTTATTTTTAGAGGGGAAATGTTAGGAAATGTAAGAGGCGACTCTCTCTAAATTTTCTAGATGAGATTTTTCTATAAGATTAGAAGTTTTTATACTTTAGATTATTTTAGAAGATATTAAGTTAATTGAATAAAAGTAAAAAATTACTAGAGTGGGAGGAAAAGAAGATAAATCAAGCAAACCTGGCTTGAGTTGGACATGGTGGAAAGATCTTGTCTTTTCTTAGTTCTCTGCTCCTCCTCTCTATTTTCTCAATTCAAGGAAATGGGCACAAATCGCACCTATAGCCCCTTAAAAAAGGGCACGACAAGAATGCATGCGTATTCCTAGGAACGCACACGGGCTCTTAAGAATGCACACATGTTCTTGTCAACATGCCTATGTGGCACACTGAGTGGAGATTTGAGATTTTTCGAACCTCTAACATTAGGAATGCGTGCATGTTCCTAGGAACGCACACGCATTCGTACATGTGCGCGTTCATGCTCACCTCCTTATCACTTTGTTGTCAACCAACTTCGTGCACTCACCCATATGGCCCTTGAATCAAGTGAAGGGATGACTTTGTCATTGTAGGGGAACCCTGATTCCTGTATACCTTTGTCTTTGGTACCAAAGGTGGTAACAATAATAGAGGTAAACAAAGATAGATAGAGGTGGTTGCAAAAGCCAAATGTTGTTCGAGTGGATCCATTTGCAGTTCCAACTCCTTGGCCATTGCTTGTACTTTATAGGAACCTGTTGGAATATTGGATGTGCTCGTTTAGCCATAGACAATATAGCAATATTGTCACCCAACCATAGGCCGAAGCCACCCCTGAGCACCTTAACCTTGACAGAGAAAGATTTTGGAAGAAAACCCTAGGCTTAATAGCCAAACACGGTGGCACACCTCTCTCCAAGGATAGAACACCAAGAAAGAATAACCAAAAGAGACTAAGCAGAAAGTCCAAATCATAACCAAGAGAGACTCCAAGCCAAAACCGAAATCTGCTAGTTGCAGCAGTTGCAACTGCAGCTCTTCTCTAAACTTGTGCACCACTGCCTTATGTAGTTATGAGAGGTGAGTACAAATGAGCTCAAGCGCCCTTTATTTATAGTCCTCCAAGTCACCTAAATGGGCCGACTTCTTCTCTTGGAGACTAATAACTTAATACAAATCATTCTCTTGAGCCGACTTGTCTTCTAGGTTTATTAACCAACTATTTAGGGTTTCTTCTTGCTTCCCAGAATATTCTATTCTCGTCAAGGTTACACGTGGAGGTAAATACCTCCCGTAGCTACCATAATATCAACACTCCCTCCTAGCTAGGGAGGTATTGAAGGCAATGGTCTTGAGCACAAACATACCATTGAACCAGTAGCATCATCATGGTCGTATAGACTATCTCATGATTAGATCACGAGCACCATCATCACTATTAGTGTCATCTGACAATATCAACTGTGTCATCTATCGAAACCATACTCTATCTAAGTAATCAGACATGATGTTGAATAATTCACTCACTTCAAGGAGTGATACAAGGACCATTCTTATATGCGTCCTAGAAGAATGACTATCCCAACACATGCTAAAATTTGTGCCATGGACTACAGAGACCATTCATATAGAAATGTCAATCTAGGACTATTTTCTAATCAAGTTATAGAGATTTATCTCAACCTGTATGCCTTATAAAATATCAGTCTTGAACCATTTTCGTAATCGGGCCACAATCTGTGCCTTAGGAAAATACTAGTCCATGACATGTCAACAAACTGTCAACCTGGATCATTCTCCACACAGAGAATACCTGTCCACCAACAATCTATCCTATCTGGACCTTTCTTTGCCTGGAGAATGTCTTTCCACAAGGACACTAACTATTCATCTAGCTGATAATAATTTTCAACACTACTGATGGCAATCAGAATAATGTCATTCAATAGAACACAATTGTGTCTATCCATAGTAGTACACAACTACAATCTAGTGGTACACTACCACACCAAGTAGCACACAACTACTTAATCAGTGACACATGGTCACAACCAATGGAACACATCCACCACAATAGCATACATCTATTGTCTAGAGACATATAGTCTCCATAGCAATATGATATCAACCTGTACAGAAAAACAATGTCATGATATAAACTGAATCATCTGGGCCATTCTTCCACTCACATCTGTGAGATCTGGAAGAGCATATTCCCTCAAAAGGTAAAACATCAGTCATGAGCTACTGGACTATTCTTCTCAAGCATAGAAGAGTAACTGTCCTGATTTCTGAGCCTGGACCATTCACCTATCTGGGCCATTCCTCCGGCACTAAACAAAGTGCAACCTGGAGAGAACGAGTCTGCCCTAGAGAATGCATGTCCCTGATTACTGAACCTGGACCATTCACCTATCTGGGCCATTCCTCCGGCACTAAACAAAGTGAAACCTAGAGAGAATGAATTTTCCCTAGGGAATGACTGTCTGGACCATTTCCTAAGGAAATGATTGTCCTACACCAACCTCCAAAACAAAACATTCTTCGAAACTACTCACAACTGTGAGATTCGAAAGAATGACTGTCCGGCAAGGCAGACTAGTCTTCTTGGCCACTACTGAGAGTGACTGCCAAGAAGAGAGACCGTCCTAGACCATTCCCCCACACTGGACACAAGGGGAATCATTGTTTATGGTACATCATCAATCCATCGAACCATTTTCATTACGAAAATGACCGTTTGATATGGACCATTTTCCGAACTAGAAAATGCATGTTCGTCAGAAATCTCAAACCACTTTCCAAACTGGAAAGGAACTGCTCATCCTGGACCATTTTTTGAACTGAAAAATGACTTTCCATAAATCAATAACACATCAGTGCTCCCTCCCAACCTGGGAATCATCTCTTCCCTTTTCAATAAGGAATTCATCTCCACGAGCTCCAACTTGTTTCTTGAGTATGAAAACTCTTTCATCTTGGATAGAGGCTTTACCAAAATATCTGCTTATTTGCTCATCTGTGGAGATATATTGGAGAACCATTTCTCCTTTCTGGACCTCATCACAGAGAATGTAATTCTTGATCTCAATGTACTTCGGTCTTTCTGGAACATTGGTTTTTCTCTGAAGGCTTCATATAGCTCTGATCATTATAGTATATCATAGTTGGATTCAACTCTTTTGTTTCTTGCTAGCTCATAACATCGTGGCAAGGGTCAAACTGGAACATATCCAAGTGGCACTTCTTTTGTCATCATGAGATTTTGTCATGGATTAGAAATCCATCATCCTGGACTTCTGAGTAACCATTATGATACAATATCTCTATTATAGAAGGTTTTTCACCACGCTTATGCTGTGCATTGGAGACTCTGCACCAAGTTGTTTGAATCCATACAAGATATTCTTCCATTTGCATACAAGAGTCTATTTCTGGTATACCTCAAAACCTTGAGGTTGCTCTACATACGCTTATTTGTTTGATTACTCTGTTGAGGAGAACAATCCTTACATTCATTTGATGTAAACTCCAACCCATGGATATTGCACGAGATATAAGGTCTCAAATAGAGCTATGTATGGAACAAGCTATCATCATAGTCCTCTCCCTCCATCTGGGAGAACCTTTAGTTCTGGATCTCACAATGCTTTCATTCATAAGTTTTCCATACACTATTCTTCATCACAACTTTCATTTCTTCTGCTTGATTGCTTCTAGAGGGTTAAGATCAAGCTGGTAGTCTTGTGATTCTCGTTATAATGACTGGTTGTTCTGGCTTTTCTTTTTCTCTTAGAATCTTCATGTTCTTCTTCATATTTCTCTTTATCTCTTGGGTCCATGTATTTTTCTATAGATTCCATGCCTTGAAGATTCTGACTCCTTTTCATCATAGGATCATGGATGTGGATGGATAGCCAGGGATACTTTAAGGCTTCTTTTCGAAGAAGACTTTTTCTAAAGTCAAACTGAACACGTGTTGTCTTTCA
>SNQJ01S0004177.1:194249-210170 GCA_010110895.2 Picea sitchensis | reverse complement strand
TTGCGGCAAATGCATCCCATGTCTTGGGAAGACCATTGAGTACTATATTTACTAGTTCCTTCTATGAAATGATATCTTCAATAGCTTGTAGTTAATCTCTTAACTGAGAGATCCTCACAAAGTATGATGTTATGATGTCATCATCACTCATTTTCATGTCACGAAGCTCATTTTTCATAATCATTACCTGTCTAATGTTTCTGACTAAGAAGAGGTTTGTTAGGGCATCGTACATCTTCTTAAATGAGTCAATATGGGAGATGTAGGGTATCAGGTGGTATTTTATGGAGTCCACTATGATACTCATGGCATTGATGTCATTGTCTTTGAACTTCTCCAAAACTGCAACGTTTTGAGGTTCCTTCTCTTTCCCTTCTTCGAACTATGGTTCCATGATCTTTCCTTTCACGATGTCCAACACTTTATTCTTGGCAAGGATGAGGTCAATCCTTGTCTTCCACACTCTGAAGTTAGAATCCCCTTCTAACTTGTTTTCTGACTTCATAGAGTAAGTCATAACTGCTTTGACTTGGTCAACCCTTGATTTTGACCAAAAACTCAAACTTGACGTCTTAGCTTGCTGAGAGTACCAGGAGATGCGCTGGTCTAAGGCGCACTAGGATATTCATAAATTAGGTCAATCTCTTCACTTAAGTTGCCTCAACAAGAGGGTTAGGGTTTCATTGCTGCAACAAAAACTGGTAGCAACTGCAACTGTAACTGAGCAAATCCTCCCAATCTATCTTCTAGCGGTTAGACTATCCAAAGATAATGTGGGCCCATAACCTGTTAGAATATTGGATGTGCTCGTTTAACCATAGACAATATAGCAATATTGTCACCCAACCATAGGCCAAAGCCACCCCCAAGCACCTTAACCTTGACAGAGAAAGATTCTAGAAGCAAACCCTAGGCTTAATATCCAAACAAGGTGGCGCATCTCTTTCCAAGGATAGCGCACCAAGAAAGAATAACCAAAAGAGACCAAGGAGAAATTCCAAACCATAACCAAAAGAGAGTCCAAGCCAAAACCGAAATCTGCTAGTTGCAGCAGCTGCAACTGCAGCTCTTCTCCAAACTTTCGCACCACTGCCTTATTCAGTTATGAGAGGTGAGTACAAATGAGCTCAAGCGCCCTTTATTTATAGTCCTCCAAGTCACTTAACTGGGCCGACTTCTTCTCTTGGAGACTAATAACTTAATACAAATCATTCTCTTGAGAAGACTTGTCTTCTAGGGTTATTAACCAACTATTTAGGGTTTCTTCTTGCTTCCCGGAATATTCTATTCTTGTCAGGGTTACACATGGAGGTAAATACCTCCCGCATCTACCATAATATCAACAGAACCAACCTTCAGAAATAGGGTATTCAATCCGTCAAAATTTAGGTTGTCTAGAAAGAGTGACAAAGCTTGATGCTATGAGAGTTGAGCTAGGAATGAATAATAGAAAATTGGATGGACTCCACCACCCATATTCACATAACTATATAAAATGTAGTCCATCATATTCACATAACTATATAACATGCAATCCATGATAATAAAATAGAGACAGAAGCCAAAATAAGGGAAAATTTATCATGCCTTGTAGTGAGAATGAGAATGGAAGTTTTAACAGGAAGGATATCTAATGTTACCCTAGATCTTTTGAATGCAAATAACATTAGAAATTCACAATATTATCTCTCTCACACACACATATATATAAACCTAAGAGGGGGCCAAGTTTGCACTTACCCTCAATTTATTGACCTCCAACTTGATGTCATTTGTGTCCTTCATAATTCCATCCTTTCCATATCGAAGGGTTTTGATGATTCAAATGATGTGATTCAAGTGAAATATGTGAGAAAAAGAAAGTTGAGAAATGATCTAAACTAACATATTGAACAAAACAGGGATCAAATCTACTCCTAGGTATTGGTACATAGATTGTCCCACGCATCTTTGTGCAAGCATATGTTAGACTTGGGGATTGTTCCACACATCTTTGTGCAAACACAGGTTGGACTTGGGGATTCCTTGAACATGCACTCACTTAGCCTCTAGAAACTTTGCTCATCCATCTAATTGATTTCATATTTTCCCTTGATATGTCTGTAAAAAAAATGCCACGAAGGTATTTTCCCCTTAATTGCTTCCAAATGTAGTCACTCATAAGCATCATGAATTTCACTGGAATACCGTGTCATATAGTGAAAATGCAATTCACTCATATCTCTTCTCATGCCCAGACCTATACATGTTTGACCGACCATGTCCATCAAGAGACCCTTGCATGCTTTGCACCATTTTCTTCTAATTTACCATTTTGTAAATAGATGCTACGAGTATAATTCAAGTATCAATTCATGTCAAAAACTTTGATTACCATCATCCACTTTACCATCACTTCCAACACCATTTACTACTCACACACTTTTTGGGGGGCATATGTGTATAATTTTAACCTCTATGTTATCTCCCATTTCTTATGTCTATGGCTAGATGTGGGCATCTCAACAAGCAGACGCCCTAGATGAGCTACCTTCCTTCTCTATCAAAAGTAATCAATCATGATTTGATTCTTTTGAGTTGTTAGTATACATTACATGGCTGCCAACAGTAGGTGGGCCATTGAACCATTAAGTGGAAACAATATAACTTAGTGAACTTGGTAAGACTCTTCATTACAACCTAGCTAAAGTTGATATGCGCTTTACTCGTGGCTAAAGTTGATATGTGCTTTACTCAAAGCTGCCAAGTATTTTTGCATGTTTACTAATATCCATGAATAAATTAATCGAGTACCTAAAATAATATTCACATTAATCATATATATGAGGTCATATGGGTCCTACCAAAGTACTTATGGTTAAAGCCCATAAGTCAACGTATTGTTTATACCTTAACCAAGATATCATGGGCACCTCAGATATTTAGAACCCCACATCGAATGATAATGATGTGTATTCTTATCTTGTTCATATAGGATTTAGCTCCTATGTTAAAAGTAAAAGGAGGAGATATGTTATATGCCTTATCCTATTTTTTTTTTTTGTTAGTCCCCAACTTTATGGGAGGGATTATAGTAATCGGTTGATTGGTTTTTTTATTACTTCCATATGTTGTAATTTAAATTTTTAACAAAGTTTTTCAAGATTATTTCATTTTTATCCTAAGTTCAGGGTTTGAGGTTTTATTTTCATTTATGTTTTATCTTAAGTTTAAGTTTTTATTTGGCTTCATATCAAGGTCGTTTCAATTTGTGTCAGTTTCAAAGTTTCAAATTTAGGAAAAGTGAGATATATTAATGCAGATAAGTTTTATGTGAATTAATATTAGGCTTGTAAGTTTGTATTAGTTCATGCTTGTACTACACTATATCTCTATCCCTAGAGAATGTTAGACTATAAGTCCCTAGACAATCACAAAGTCTGAAACCACATTGATATGAGTTGTAAACCCTATTTATTGATGATGTGTTTTCATGATCCACTGATGAGTTGTCAGTGAGATCTAGATCTAGATCTAGAAGTGGTACAATCTATGTACTATAAATTCATATCATGAGATCAATACAATGTGCATGAGAATGACATAAATCATTTTCTATCAGTTCTTGTTTTGTCTCACTTGTGCTCCATTTGTTAACATGACGGTGACATCATAAGGAACATGTTTTATCGCATATCTCTTCATATTCACCCACTGACATTGAAGTACATTTTTTCTTGCTTTCAAAAGTCTCTATGGGAGCCATCATCATCCTTATTTTAGAACAAGGAAGTGCTTGAGGATTGTTGGGCATAGAGAGCCATGATTGAGAAAATAAAAAGCTTCGACAAAATTGTGAAGAAATTGATTTTCCTTTTGTTGGGAGGAAACCCTAATTTTAAATCTTGGATTCAGAAAACACAAGTGCATGCAAATTTTTAAGCCCTTTTAGATCTAATTTTCCATATAATAATTTGTTTTCATGAACATTCTCATTGTTCTCCTTTTAAAAGATATGGGATATACATCTTAAATCATATTAGTATCTTAGCCATTATGAAATTGTTTCATCCTAGCAATACAGTAGTATTAATAGCAATAACAATAGTATCAATAGCAATACAGTAGTATCAATAGATTCAACAAACAATTGATGTGTATAATTGGTATGATGCTTGAGAGGACACACTCAAAACAATGAGCAAGTGAAGTTGAAGTCAGAATACATAGCTATATTTTCCATCAGTCACATACTCGAAGGAAGGGGCTTGTTGCCTTGCAACGCCTCTTACTTATATTTTCCGTCTGTCACATACTCGAAGGAAGGGGCTTGTTGCCTTGCAACGCCTCTTACTTATATTTTCCATCCGTCGCATACTCGAAGGAAGGGGCTTGTTGCCTTGTAGCACCTCTTACTTGTATAGGATCTTTTCAACTCCAAAAAAAAAATGCTCCACAATAACATTATACACTCTACCTTTAGTTGTTTTACGACAACTTCTATACTTGTATTCATATATTAAACAATATCCGTTTACTATTTACCAATCCACTTTAATAACAACATATATACTTTACATTGATAAAAAAAAATAGTATATATAATGCATGCTTAACTTCTCCTTTACACTTTCTTACATGTCCATAACAAACGTTTAAAAAAAATTCCCACGTTCCTCACATATTGTCTTTTTCCAAAACTCAATGTTAAATACACTTTATTAATAATAAAAAAACGATTACTAATATACTTGTTTGAAGGTGTAGGTCGTCTATATAAATATTTATATCTTTACTATGAATTAAGGGTGATGATGGTCCACATTTGTTCATTTGATCGGAAATGATGCTAATATATTTGTGATTTATTTGGAAGCCTCTATCTGCCTACGCAATTCATTTCGATGGTCCACATTTGTACATTTGATCGGAAATGATGCTAATATATTTGTTATTTAATTGGAAGCCTCTATCTGCCTACGCAATTCATTTCGAGCTGCAAGAAGTATGTACCATTGTTAAAGTCAACGGTGTATATTTTCAAATATATAAATGTTTTGATAAGTGATTAAAGGTGACTTATCAGCTCTACTTAGTCAAATAAGATGTCATAAAATGAATTAGTTTTAGTTGTGTAATTTTGGATATGCTAACATATAAAACATTGAAAATAGTGAAGTTGGTAATAATACCTCCAATCTGTTATCCAATCATATCATGACATATATGGTATTTTTTATTATATACAAGTCAATGTTTTTTAGTTCTCTAGTTCTAACAATAGAGATTATGCAAATATTTTTAGTCAAAAGACAAACTAATATGAAGTCAACGAATTACGAATAGTCTGCCTTTGATAGAGACTAATAAACATCACAAAATGAACGAGTCTGAGCTGTATAACTTGTGCCTATCTCACCACTGGCGGGAAAAATGCGATCCAACCATAAAAAAACAAAACGAGGTGATATGCATGGAATTTGACGGATAAATTGCCCGTCACAACTCTTCAATATATGTCACGAAACTCCATTGAAATGCGCATAACGTCAGATAAATTAGTTTAAACCGTCAAATTTGACGGCTGGGTTGGATCTCAAATTCCAACCTATCACCCCGCGAAATCAGTCGACTTAGCTGGGGAAATGTCTTCGTCAAAATCAAATAACGGATTCATTGAAACACTTAAAACACGTCGTCGCCCCGGCTCCTACAGACGGTAACGTCCAATAATGTGATCTCAAGAAGGAAACGCCATTAAAGGGTGCATAAAATCTTTCAAAAAGAAGAAACTCGAAGATTCGAACCACCAAAACCTTGAAAGAAAAGCATTGAACAAAAATAAAAGCTCCACAGCCAACGAACAAATTATCGGCTATAAGATCGTTTACTGTAAACCCCATGGGATAGCACAATTGGCGAGACTTGCACACACTCCTTTGGTATGGGGGAGGTCACGAGTTCAATCCTTGTGTCCCTGGGGTTACGATTTAGTATCCTTACCATCCACAAAAAGTGGGTTTACATTGCAAATTGTCTTCAAGTTTTTTGGAATATCATTTAATATTATCTATATATTTTTTTGAACCATCCATGACATCACCAAAATAAAGTTGCATTCCCTATTTGTTTTCTGGAATTTATCATTTAATATTACCTATCTATTTTCTTGAACTATTCATGGCATCACCAAAACCAAATGTATTGTCATCATCAATTATCTACATTGTCTTCCAAATTCCAGTCAATGTGTTTGTTCTTCACTAAATACATAATTGATTTGTACTCTATGTGTTTCATAGAAGGCAATTCTTACTATGCTTGATTTCAATGATTTGAATTATGTTAGTATTTCCCTTCTTTTGAACCATCCATAACACACCCAAGAACTTGGTGTTAGTGTCATTCTAAATTCTCTAGAATTGTTTGTAAGACCCTTTGTTCTTAAATTGGATTTATAGATCAATTTTCTTCTTTGAAGGTATTCTTTGAATTCTTGTTGCACTTGAATTGTGTTGGTATTTCATTATAGATTTTCTACATTAGTTTGTTGGAAATTGACATCTAGGTTTGAATCCTTAGTCATTTATGCCCATTTCATGTTCATGTGTTCATTATTAGGTACAATAACTAAAGGCTTCATATTTTTGGAGCATTTACTTCTCTTTTTAGGAGGTATGAAATGAAATCCCTTTACATGCTTGATTTGGAAAGCTTGTGGGTGATCCAAATTTGCATCTTATTATTTCTATTGTTGATATCAATTGATTAAAAAGAAATAGAATGATAATTGACTTTTTTTTCTTTCTTCCAAAACTCTCCAAAATATATATATATATAATCAATTAAATAATGATTAGAAAGAAGTAGAATAATAATTGACTTCTTTCTTTTTTGGAGGGATTATATATATAGATTAATTGGATAATGTCGTCACAGATTCTGGGTTTACAAAAATATATATTGTTAATTATCTTAATAATTTTATGAAAAATAGACTACAATAGCATGCAACAAACAAAATATTTAAAAGCATCTTTAACTCTATAAAAAAATATTTTTTGAATCTGTAGTTTGAAAATGTCAAAGTAATATTTTGTTGACATTTTTGTTTATGGTAAAGTGATATTTTGGATTTATTATTTTCAATACTAAGCATAATTTTAATTGGAAATATAATATTTTATTTAATTATTTTTTAAAGAAGTATATAATTAATTTATTATTGTCAATTAAAATGTAAAATTTTTAAAAACTTTTTAACATGAAAGAAAAACCCAAATATATACTTCTAACTAAAATTAAAACCAACCTTCAAATTTGATCTTTGTTCATAATCATATCCATCATATCTTGTCCAGTTCAAAGAAAGTTTTAATATAAAATATACCTTAATCATAATGTTCAAGTGTTGTTTAACTGTTCTAAGTTGCAACGTTGCAGGAATTCAGGGATATAAATCTGCATGAAATCATTATTTTATGTTGTTTAAAATCCTTTTTTGAATGCAGAAATGAATTTAGCATGCTAAAAAACCTCTGAAACACTAGGATTATACATAAATTATCACTCAAATCTAGAAATCTAACAATTTCTTCACTGATTTCGAACAAATATCTCCAAAAACATATCCCAACAAAAAAAAAATCAAAACCTCTAGACTTTTTCATAGTCATATCCACCATATCGGGTCCCGCAAGAGCTTTAATATAAAATATACCCCCAATCAGATAGCAACTGTAAAATATTTATTTCTAAGACAAAGTAGTTGATGAAATTCAGTGCAGCTTAAAAAGTATGAAACTATAATAGAGAGACATAATTGTTATGACAGTAATCTTTGTTTGTCAAGGATAGTCAACTTGCGTTAGGAATCGGGATATGGGATGTGTATGCTAATTTTTTTTGTCATTTCGAATTTTCTAATTTGTTTATTTTTAAAGAAATGAATGAAGTATTCTCCTAATTTCTGCGAAAGACGCGATTTAGACGTTTAAACAACCGTTTCTCTTTTGAGAGCTTAAGAAAATGAATTATTTTCGCGTGTCACATGAATAAACCCGCCTCGTGATGTGACGCGGAAATGGTTCTGCAGTTGCAGTAGCCTTTAGTGATATGATCGTTTGAAAATTTGTGGCATCCACTCATGAAGCAAAGCGTTATCCCAATATTTTTAAATAGGATAAATGGCTGACAGGAGGAGTCATGCCGGCAGGCTGCAATACTCCATGCTATTTTTTAAATCTCCTTCCCATATGCCAGACTCTTCCAACTAAAGCCAAGTCACACAGCTGCTATATAAGTATATAGGTTCCCCGTGAGTTGCTGTGCATAGCTACATATATAGCCAATCCCACTNGGCATCCACTCATGAAGCAAAGCGTTATCCCAATATTTTTAAATAGGATAAATGGCTGACAGGAGGAGTCATGCCGGCAGGCTGCAATACTCCATGCTATTTTTTAAATCTCCTTCCCATATGCCAGACTCTTCCAACTAAAGACAAGTCACACAGCTGCTATATAAGTATATAGGTTCCCCGTGAGTTGCTGTGCATAGCTACATATATAGCCAATCCCACTATCGGCTCCTATCGTATCCGCTCTCTTATCCATATCGGCAGTTTTAGCTGCAGCCGAACTATTCTTTCGATCATGTCTGAAACGCTCAGAAAGCGCGCCCGAGAGCCGGAGGCTCTGCCGAACTCCGCTGATGTCCGGGAGTCGAAACGCTTCAATGGCAAAGACAAATTTACCTTCTCTGAAGAAGACGAAGCAGCTTCCAGTGAGGATTTCGTAAGTGAAGTCATGAGAAGCCTGGAGGAAGAGATCAGCGCGACCTGTTCCACTTTTTATGCCCCCATGCCGGTGGATAATTCGTGGGCCTTCGATATTTCTCGCGGCTGTGAGGGCCAAACTCTAGTTTCGGACTCGGGTATTGATCTGTGTTACTTTCTAGAGGCTTCAGACGATGATCTCGGAATCCCCTCGGGCCCCGTTCTGGACTGTAAGGACGAAGTCTGTGAATTTCCAGGAGAAACCTCGCGAGCCGAGGGTTTGTCCGAGAATCCGGATCTCAAATGCCACAGTGAAAATTGGGGTTTCGAAGACGAGGTTGAAAACTATCAGCAGTCTGCATTGTATGAAGATGTCTGGGATGTGCAGGACTATATGAACAGAGATTTTGTCAGCCAAGACATGTGTTTTGACGGAGATTTTTCTGGGGCGTGGACATTGGAAACTACCGGCTGCAAGTAATCAACCCGACGTTCCTAACATTTCAACGGCCAAAGGATCCGTTCTTTGGAATCAGGGCAATGCACAATTTCCAGAATTGTTGCAAACTGGTATGGTATATTGATTGCAGAAGAGATTTTAGGTCACCCTTTGATTGATCCACGTGGCCATAAGGTTAAAATATCTAGTTGTATAGCCTGAAACATGGCCATGACAAGGGGTACATGAAAACATTGATCTAGAATATTAAAATGTATTTTAACACTTTGAAACTAGAGAATATGAATTTTTAACAGTTTCAAACGAGAGAATAGAATTTTTAACACTTTATGTCGATGCTTTTATTTAGATAGGTTGTGATACCTAGTGGAGAGTATGGATTGTTGTCTATGCCATCAAGTTGTTCATGGTCATTCACCTCTAAGAGTTTGTTCAATGCATAGGCCCTACGTTAAAGTAGTTAGATTGATGTTCTTCATAATCATTTGACAATTGTGCTTGTGGAATGGTATTGTAGGGACACGAGACGAGAGAATTTGTATTGTAAAAGGTTGTGATGGAATTGTAACATTAGAAATTTACAAAATGGAAGGCAAGTCTCAAGGCCATATGCTTCCCCTTTTTAGTATCAAAAGTTTTAGAGTTAATTATAATAATAATATTTGTTTAAAAAATAATTGAATAAGGTATCACAAATAAAGAGGCACAAGTAAAATTATGCTTGGACTTTCTAGTACCAAAAGTCAATAATATTTGTTTAAAAAATACTTGAATAAGGTAACACAAATAAAAAGGTGGCAAGTAAAATTCATATTTATTAATTATAATAACAATATTTGTTTAAAAAATAATTGAATAAGGTATCACAAATAAAGATGCAACAAGTAAAATTATGCTGGGCCTTTTTAGTACCAAAAGTTAATAATATTTGTTTAAAAATACTTGAATAAGGTACATCACAAATAAAAAGGTAAGCAAGTAAAATTCATATTTATTAATTATAATGATAATATTTGTTTAAAAAATAATAAGTGAATAAAGAGGCATTAAGTAAAATTATGCTTGGCCTTTCTAGTACCAAAAGTTAACAATATTTGTTTTAAAAAAGTAAAATTATGCTTGGCCTTTCTAGTACCAAAAGTTAATAATATTTGTTTCAAAAATAATTGAATAAGGTATCACAAATAAAAGGGTAGCAATTAAAATTAACTACACTATATTTATCTCTAAGTTAATTTCTGTAATTTGGATTTTAGAATTATTAGCAATCATTAAATGGGTAGGTTGGATTCCAATAACTTGTAGTGGATGAGTGGTATCATCTTCCACATGAGTTTTGAATAGGTTAAAGGATGCAAAGTCCATAATAGTACCCATATGGCTTGCTTAAGGAGAAGTTATGAATGCAAGAAGAAGGTTTAGATGAGTAACTATGCATTCCATTAGAGATTGGATAAATGCAACCTCTAAACCCATTTCAACCCCATATGGCTTGCTTAAGGAGAAGTTATGAATGCAAGAAGAAGGTTTAGATGAGTAACTATGCATTCCATTAGAGATTGGATAAATGCAACCTCTAAATCCATTTCAACTTGTTTATTTTGTTCCACTTTAATAAGACATGATACTTTGTTGAATTTATGTTTATACTGAGAGGGGGTGAATCGATGTAAGATACTTTTTTAATTTATTTAACCATTCATCAACCATTTATTAAATGAGAAACAATAATCACATATAAACTCAAATCACAATGCATAGAGTTTAACATGGAAACCCAATGGGGAGAAAACCACACATTTATCTTTATAAATGTTTGTGGGCACCAACCTACTATTACAAATATTATAGGCACCAACCTACTAGAGACACCAATCTCAACACCAACTCAACAACAAATGTAGGCACCAACGTACTATTACAATATTTGCAAGCACCAACCTGTTGGAGACTCCAATCCCCTCACTTGAGCACCAAATCAACAAGATATGTGTAGACACCAATCCAAGATCTTCATAAAAAAATTACTTTTGAATTCCCTTGCATGATTCATTCCAGAGACAATCCTTCAAACCCTAGTCACATGTAGCTTTCATGCCCTAGCGAGTCTCATAGCATCATTTCCAGAATATGCTCCAATACTGCAGCACCACAACCTCAAAACGACACACATTGCAACATCACAACCTCAAAAAAATGCAACCTCTAAATCCATATCAACTCGTTTATCTTGTTCCACTATAATAAGACCTGGGACTTTGTTGAACTTATGCTTATACCGAGAGGGTCGTGAATCAATGTGAGATACTTTTTTATTTATTTAACCATTCATCAATCATTCATTAAATGAGAAACAATAATCACATATAAACTCAAATCACAATGCATAGAGTTTAACATGGAAACCCAATGGGGAGAAAACCTCAAACTTATCTTTATAAATGTTTGTGGGCACAAACCTACTATTACAAATATTATAGGCACCAACCTACTAGAGACACCAATCTCTTTAATTGAGCACCAAATCAACAAGATGTAGGCACCAACCTACTAGAGACACCAATCTCCTTAGTTGAGCACCAACTCAGGAGAACTTGTAGGCACCAACCTACTGTTACAAAATTTGCAAGCACCAACGTGTTGAAGACTCCAATCCCCTCACCTGAGCACCAAATCAACAAGATATGTGTAGACACCAATCCAAGATCTTCATAAACAGATTACTTTTGACTTCACCTGCATGCTTCATTCCAGAGATAATCCTTCAAACCCTAGTCACATGTAGTCATCATGCTCTAGCGAGTCTCATAGCATCATTTCCAAAATATTATCCCATACTGCAACATCACAACCTCAAAATGATGCACATTGCAGCATCACAACCTCAAAATAGTGCACATTGCGACATCATAGGCCTTAAATCCTTCATAATGTACCTTAAGAACAAGAAAATCCTAAGAAAACACCTAAGACTTCTCTTACACACCTTTAGATCCCCAAAAGACAACCCATATCCTTACACACCTCAGATCACTTCTGCACACCTCAAATCACTTTTGTACACCTCAGACTTGATCTCTTGTTTGGTTTCTCTACAAATGTGCACATCTATTCTTTATTTATAATATTTATGTCCTAAATTTCAAGGCCGACCTATAAAGACTAGTTGAGTTGACCTAAATTTTATGGCTGGGTTGTTAGATAGAAAAAATCATATCTCCTTATTCCTAGGGAGTTAGAGGGAATTCCATATACCATTGGAAAGCTCTCGGAATAAGATTTCCAACCATATAACCTATGCTCCCATTTGAGCTATGTATCTAGGATAAAAATGCCTTCAAAGATAGGGTATCTAAATTGAACATCAATAATCCAAAAACAATGTTTCCAACAATCTCCATCTTGCAATATTTATCTTGGACATATGTAGTCTCCCCCTATCTTTGACATCAATGACAACAATATTTCCAACACACTTCTCCTCCCATTCACGTAGATTGATAATATGTCCACCAGTGTCTATGGTACATTGGTTTCAAATTCTATTGTGCTCCTTCCATCATCATTCAAAGCCATCTTATCATCTGGACCAATGCAAGGTCGAGTATGTCATATTTCCACTAGTTTCAACAACATCTTTCTCACATTGTTTTAATCCTTTTTATAGGGATTTCAAGGCATACAAGAGGCAACACTAAATCTAATGGTGCCATGGGAAATTTCACCCAATGACAATGAATACCTAGGTAGGAAACAAACAACATTGGTTGAGGATCCAAGCTTTTCCCCTTTAAATGCACACTGTCTTCAAGAGCAATCATTTCTTAAATTAAATGCCCAAACCATCAATCCATCCCACACACAAAAACTATGTTCGACATCCTACCTCTTATAATTATGCTTATTTGAAATAATGCAATTGTGAATGAATGGGGAGGTGATGGATGGTTGTTCTTCTATCTTGAATATGCATGATGTGGCATGTGTTATCCCTAAATACTCTCATGAGGGGGGCATGTGGAGGTACAAGTAATTCCCCCCTACTTTTTACAAGTCTCCCCTTCACCTACATGACCCCTTTTTTAGCTTGGATATCCACTTCCTTATTAAGGTTTCAATATACATGGAAAAATACTAAGGAATCAAATCCTTCTCTCACTGTGAGAACTCTTTGATATAGTTTGATATTTGAAGGTGAGGAGAAATTTTATGATAGAATATCACCCTTATAATGATCAAGGAGACACAAATCACCATGGTACCACAAACTCCTTGGTTTGCTAAGATTATTAGGCCTTGGAATATTTCTAGAGCCTTTGTCTCATTGTTTGTGGCAATCCCCAACCCCAAGCATATTCAATTACTTTTTTTCCTTCAAGGTCATGGACATCCCCCCACCTACCACCCTTAATTGAGATAAAATTATTGATCAATATTATATTTTCATTTTAAGTTGTATTATAATGTTGTTCATACCAGATGCAAATTTGTGTTCAATCACATACTTCTATCAACTCACAAAATATTTGTATAAGATCTTGAGATTTCATCAACATTTAATGATGGTGATGACAATGGCACAAGAGTGTTGCTTAAAGTTGGTATTTGAATGCATAATATATGACTATTAATGTGGCATATGGTGTTGTATCTTTAAGTCCAATCTATTATGTTCTCTCTTGTGTCATGAACACATTATGAAGGTGTCATTGTGTCTTTGGTGGGCTATCTAACACAAGTGTGCACAACTGGGAGTATTACACTTGATCATATTGTGCTAGGATAATTGATGGTTAAAGCGATACAAGTTAGGGTCATGGTGCCAAGGAGGGTTGGCGAGAAACATTTGGTGACAACGAACTTACTACATAATACAACATTGTTGGGTATTATGTCAATAAGTTCCATAAACTACACATTAAGGGTGTGCATTAAGTTGTCATGGTGGAGGGTTTGGTATGTAAGCATTGGGGATTGACAATGTAGAATGAGGAAATCTTAAATGTGATATAATACAACAATGTTGTCACAAAACACAATGAGGTCAAGTGAGAGAATCATGAGCTAATACTTGTGATGATGGCAACACACATTGATGTTGGCATTGTCAGGTCTTATCCCTATTTTCAAGTATGTCATCAAGCACTATTTTGTGTGTTTTGCTAGTTATACTAGTTACTATCAAGTTGGTTAAATGTAGAAAAGGGTACTGAAATGATGTTTTTTATATTATACACATCCATGTCATTGGTTGTTTTATGTCATTCCTTGAAGTTAATATGAGAAAATGGTTATTCAATGATTTATGTCCATGGTAGCAAGCGATCTTATTTTGTTTTGATTCTAATAGGTCATTGTTCAACATGAATCTTTTTGGCAACATTGTTCAGTGATTACATTAAAAGAAGTGAGGTGCACTTTACAACTCAATAAAGATGAGATATGTAACATAATGTAACAATTTAATAAATTAAAATGAAAAAAAAAAATTGAAATCTATTAAAAAAAAGTCAACCATATTAATAAAAAAGATTATAAAAAAAACCCACAATAATAATAAAAAACATTTAATAATAACACAAATAACAAATCCATCTTAACCCCAATCTTTTAAATAACAAAATGGTTGTGCCTCAATTTCTTTTTAATCTCTATTGGAATTTAATAAAGCCAAAATGAAAATGACTCTGACTCTAGTTGATAATAATGAGGGAATGGAAATTTAAACATTATTCAAAATGTTTGAAATGTTATTCTAACATATACATACACTTATCTTGAAATTGTAACATACCTAAAATACTAATAAATTTTTTTTTTTTTTTTAATCACTAATAATATGGATTTTTTACAATTATGTTATTTGGAAAATATAGTCGAAGAAAATATTATAAATGAATAATATGAATTTTCTATAATTATGTTATTTAAAAATATAAAAGAATAAAATATTTTTCTTATATTTTTATATTATTAAAAAATCATGAATAATATGGATTTTCAACAATTATGTTATCTAAAAAAATAGAGAAGAAGAAAATATTATAAATGAATAATATGAATTTTCTAAAATTATGTTATTTGAAAAATATAGAAGAACAAAATATTATAAATGTGATATTGGGTTTTCTAAAAATTACTTACACAAAATAATAATACTAATAAATAATATCTCTTTTTATATTATTAAAAGATTTACATTTTCATTTTAAATAAATGGAAAAAATATTTAAGTTGAAATGGGTTGAATACTAATAAATAATAACCCCTTTTAATATTATTAAAAGATTTATACTTCCATTTAAAAAAATATTTCGGTTGAAATTGGTTCACACTATCTTATTGAATACAATACACACTAGTTGCGTGGATAGGTAGAATTATTTCTTTACCACTAGGTGGTTAAGGCCAAATTTTCATAACGATGACGTAGACGTTACACATAAATTTACAACAAAACGGTGCTCATGACATTTTGATTAAATTAAATTTTGTTTAGTAAGTGGTGCTCATGACATATAATTTGTAATTTTGAGTAAAATAGATTTTTAATCAATAAATAAATTTTGATTAAAGTTGATTTTGTTTAAGCAATAAAGTATATATGTAGTGGGAAAGCAACTACTATGAGAGAATATGTGAAGTCATGTTTAGCCTAAACTTAAATATATTGTTAGTATTTTAAGGTAGGCATAATAATAATAAT
>SNQJ01S0004177.1:159406-193583 GCA_010110895.2 Picea sitchensis | reverse complement strand
TATTTTATGTAGATACATTATAAATCATCTCCTCTTGAAATGCTTTATCATTGAAATATGGGTAAATTGAGCATCGTGATCTATGTATTTCATTTTCATAGGTAGCTTTATCTATTTGTAGGTTCTTCCTTTTGGTTCTTTTTCACTTAGTAAAGCATGTGTTGTCCATTGTTGAGTGGGGGGGGCGTGTGGATCTACTTGTAAGAAACACTTGACAAAAAAAATTCAGCTTATTTTTTTGGCAATCTTCTTTTCAAGTGGTTCCCATTTGCATTGGATTGCAAAATCTTTATGAGTTGGCATTTGATCCCTCCTAGATATTCATGAAACATAGTGCATTTTTCTTGTTTTTGTTGAAGTCGTCTTCATTGATTGTTTTTCTTTTCCCCTTCTTCATAGGGGACATTTCTACAAGCAATTCACATGAACCTCCCTCTTGACTACTAGTTATAGATTTCTCATAGACTTGCTCCTTTTTATATTGACCAATCTCAACCTCTTCTCAATCCTCTGACCCATCTAATTTTGTGGTTTCATGCCTTGGAATATGAACACCATTGACTTTAGCTAGGGATTTGACAACAATTGGGAGATACACATATCCTTGTAACAACTTCACTTGATATTATTGTTTTCTACTAATATGAGCATTTCCCTTCATTCAATTGTTTCCTTAGATATAGTAGAACTATGATGACCAATACATGAGATGGACCACGCTGCATCAACAGAGGGGCCAAACAGTGCCCAAGTTCACAAATACCTTCCATACCTTATGCACCAAGTTGGGTATCAAAGACTCTGAGCGACATCTAGTTCTAAAATACCGTGGGGTTCTACACAAGTACATCCAAACCAAAATGGATTTTCTGGACATCTCATCACTAGGAGCTGCTTATCGATATCACACTTGAGAATTACATAAGTGTTGGCTGAAATTTTCGCCCTACTTGGGAAAATTGCATGTCTATATCTCTTATGCTTTGGGATGATAGAACTTATCTTTTGGTGGAAGAAGCTAAGGCACTATATCTTGGATGACTTGTTATTTCTTTATGGTGGAATATTCTTGGTAGAGAAGGGTTTTAGTTGCTATCTATTGGAATTGGTAAGAAATTTTATGCATATTATTGTTGTTATTTCTTCTTGTTTCATGGTTATTCTTGTCTAAACCATTGTGATGTAGGAGCATCACAATGGATATACACCAACACGCATTTTGAAAACATTTTGAAATTTAAAAGATGAAACATTAATGTAATAGCTGGAAAAATGTAATTGTTCTTAAATGTTTTGGGGATTGTAATGCAGATCTTGAGCATTGCTCTCATCTGCCAGTTGGAGGCATTTAATGTAATAAATGTAAAGTAGTTGTAGTCTTTAATTTCGATAAGATAGCTTAGATTGTAGGAGGGAAAACTCAAGAAAGCTCCCTCGCAGATGTATTGTATGATTATTCTCAATTGTAAGAGTAGAAGTTGTAGAGCAAGAGAGCATAGGAGAGCAGAGAAGAACAAAGATTGTAGAAGTTGTATGAGCAGATAGCTTTTGCTATAGAAAACCATGTACAAAATCACTTGAATTAATATACGAAGGCTTTAATCCAATTTCATGGTGTTGTTATGGTTACCGTTTGCATCTATTGAATGGTATGTTTACAACTTGCTTATATGCTCTGTTATGCATTTGTTTCAATGTTTTATGTGTATGATTTCATGTTGAATGTATGAAGTTTGTGAGAGGGATAGTATAAGTTTCAATTTCTCCTCATCCTGAGAATTCCTGCAAGGAGTGCAGTGAAGGTCCGCAAGGAGTGTGTTGAGAAGATTCTGAGTCTTACCTCAGAAAATCTCAGGAGAGATAGAGTTGTTATTATACCAACAAAAGTGCAAGTATAGCACAGAGTCGTGCAAGGTGTGCACAGGCCAGGTCAAAGTCTTAGACTTTTCCAACCAAGTGAGTGGTTGAAGAACTTCTATCGCAAGGAGTGCGCAGAGTTGGGAGATATCAGATAATCAGGGATTATCGTGAGGGCCACAAGGAGTGTGCGCAAGAATTCCTTAGAATCCTTGAGTTTGCAGCCAGAATCAAGCTTAGGAAGGATAGAGACTTAGAAAAGTCCAAAGGAAGGACGAGGGTTGAAGTCACCTCGTAGAAATCAAGCTCGGGAGGGTTGACGCCAACTGTTTGGCTAGGAAACATCGAGAGTCTAAACGAACGGTGGGAATTCTCGGAGGGAGAAGCGTCGATTTTTCGTGGACCGTCAGATCTAGTAGATCTGCGAGAAGGATAAGGCCGAGTGTATTTCCACACTTGCAAGCTCAGGAGGGATAGAAACTGTTATATCTAGAGGAGCGTGAGCCATTGATTGGGCGCTCTGAAATATCGGCATTTCAGGAGTCGGGAGAGTAGAGGAACTTGCTACTCGGAGGTCGTGACTCATGAAATCCCGACATGATCTAGGCCGTCAGATCGTGGGAGGTCTAGGACTGTTGATCTGTGGTGAGGAAGTCACAAGTTCAGATTTTGGGAGAAGGGGAGAGGGCCACTTCACAAATCCCTGACACGTGAATGGAGGTCATATGGTAGAAGAATAAGGGAGGAGCTAGGGACCGTTAGCCCATTTTGAGGTTTTGGGAATTGGAGGAGTCGGGGTGACTCGCAACGAAAGTCCTGAAATCACGAAACCCGATGCGCCTTTTTGGGGTTAAGTCTGTGGTCACGTTGGTGGTCACGTGGAGTGGAGGCTCGCGCCTAGTGCATGTTCGCACGGACGGAGCATATAAAAGGAGACCTGTGGTTATATGTGTGAAGGGTTCCAGTGGGGACCAAAGAAGCCATTTCAGCTTGGGGATAGGAAGATCCAAAGACCGGGAAGTCAGCAGACCCTGCTGAGGTGGGGGTATGTGTCAGGTAGTATCAGAGCTTGCAATCATTGTTTTTTGTAAGCAAGGGAAGACATGGGATAGTTTTGATTGAATTCTGCGTGGATAGATTGAAACAATGTCATCGAGGAGACGTCAAGAGAGACCCATGCCTAATCCAACCGTGGAAAGGGAGATGAGAGAACTTCGTGCTCGATTGGATGCTATGGAGACAACACATAGGTGAACACCTGATACTGGATATATCAGTGAGGCCGAAAGTGAGAACGAAGCTGGAGCGAAAGAAGAAGGTGTAGCCAAAAATGTTGTAGAGGAGCGTCTATTTAAAGTTGTTGCAAGAATAGGTTCCAGAGAGAAATTGGACATCCTGATGTATGAAAACAACTTAGACGTTGAGGAGCTGCTAGATTGGTTTAGAGCTCTGGATAAATACTTTGACTATGAGGATATCGAAGAAGATAAGAAAGTAAAGCACGATGTCACTAGACTGAAAGGGCATGCAACACTATGGTGGGATGAACTGTAGGATGACAAGCGTTGCAAAGGAAAACAAAGAATCAAAAGATGGGATAGAATGGTAGCGAATATGAAATCCAAATTCATACCCAGAGATTATCAAATTAATATGTTTCGAAGAATGCAGAATTTAAGACAGAAAGGGATGACGGTGAAGGAATACACTGAGGAATTTTATAGGTTAAATATTAGAGACGGACATCGCGAGAGTGATGATGAAAAAGTCGTCAGATACATGAATGGCCTGAGATATAAGATGTAGGATGAGATGAGCATGGTGATAATCATGAATGTAGAAGATGCTTATCAGATTGCTTCAAAGGCAGAAGTGAAATTGGCCCGAAAGCAAGGTCAAAGGGGTAGAGGTAGATATCAGAGTAGAGGCAAAGAAGTTGCCCAGGATAGATTATAGAAGCCCAAGGATGAAGAGAAGAAACCATATAACCACCCAGAAAGGGGAGGAAGCTCACAAGGAGGAAAGTATGCCCATAGGAAAACTTTTCCTTGAGCAAGAGGAAGACAAAGAGGCAGAGGAGGTGAAATAAAGTGTTTTGTCTGTAGAAAGATAGGACACAAATCTTGGGAATGTCCCGATAGAAAAAGTGATGGAGGAGGAGAAGCTCATATTTCATAAGCGCAGAGGAGAAATGTTGAAGAAAAAGATGTAGAAGGTGGAAGATCCTTAATAATGAGGAAAATTCTCTTGAAACCAGAGAAAGAGATGGAAAATCCAGTCCAGAGGAATAGTTTGTTTAGGACTTCTTGCAATACCAAGGATAGGGTATGCAAGGTGATAGTTGATAGTGGAAGCACAGATAATCTAGTATCCACAGAGATGGTGGAAAATATGGAATTGGAAACAGTTGCACATCCAAGCCCATACAAGGTTTTGTGGTTTCAAAAAGGACATCAGGTAACTGCCACTAAACAGTGTTTAGTTGAATTTAAGATAGGGGGATACGAAGATGAGATATTATGTGATGTTATTCCCATGGATGTCTGTCATCGTTTTTTGGGGAGGTCGTGGCAATATGACAGAAACGTTATTCATGATGAAATAAAGAACACATACACCTTGGATAAGAATGGTATGACACATATGTTGCTGCCAATTGAAGACAAGAAGGTGAAAGAAGAAACAAGCAATACTATAATTCTCATGAGAGGGAAGGAACTTCTGGATGAAGTCAAGAAAGATGAAGAAATGAAATTTGTTGTGGTGAGAAAACCTAGAGTCTTTTTGACCAGTACTTCAGTAGATGATCTACCTGAGGAGATTCAGGAACTGCTAGAGAATTTCACTGATATAGTGGTGGATGAATTACCTTGTTCGTTGTCGCCCATCAGAAGTATAAGCCATAACATTGACCTTATACCAGGAGCGAGTTTACCAAACAAAGCAACGTACAGACTGACGTCGCGGGAGAATGAAGAAGTTAAGAATCAAGTCCAGGATTTGATGGACAAAGGGTTGATTAGAGAAAGCTTGAGTCCATGCGTTGTGCCAACAATGTTAAGCCCAAAGAAAGATGGTGGATGGAGGATGTGTACAGACTCAAGGGATATAAACAAAATCACCATCAGGTATAGATTTCCTTTACCCAGGATGGATGACTTGATGGATTGCTTGAGTGGGGCAAAGTGTTTTTCAAAAATTGATTTGAAAAGTGGATATCATTAGATTAGAATGAGGGAAGGTGATGAATGGAAGACAACATTCAAGATGAATGAAGGGATGTATGAATAGCTTGTCATGCTGTTTGGTTTGACGAATGCGCCAAGTATTTTTATGACATTGATGAATGAAGTCTTGAAGGATTTCATTGGGAAGTTTGTAATTGTATATCTTGATGATATATTGATCTTCAGTAAGACTAAAGAAGAACATTTGAGACATTTATCTTTAGTGATGATGAGGTTGCAACAAGAGAAGTTGTTGATAAATCTGAAGAAGTCGTCTTTCATGAAGACAAAACTCGTTTATTTGGGTTTTTTGATCTCTTCGAATGAGTTGAAGATGGATCTTGAAAAGGTAAAAGCAATAACAGAGTGGTTGTCGCCAAGGAATATCTTTGAAGTCATAAGATTCCATGGATTAACCAGTTTTTACAGGAATTTCATCAGAAATTTTAGTGGAATTTGTGCATCAATGATGGACACAATCAAGAAAAGACATAAATATTTTCATTGGACAGAGGAAGCGGAGAAAAGTATCAACTTGTTAAAGGAGAAGATAATTGGACAGGCAGTTTTGGTTCTGCCAGACTTCGGTAAAACATTTCAAGTGAGATGTGACGCAAGTGGATTTTCAATTGGAGCAGTCTTAAGTCAAGACAATAGACTAGTTGCATACTTCAGTGAGAATCTGAACGAGACCAAGATGAAATATTCCATGTATGATAAGGAGTTTTATGCAGTCATACAAGCATTGAATAAATGGAGGCACTACCTGGTTCCAAAAGAGTTCGTTTTGTATAGATACAACCAGGCCTTATAGTTTATAACCAGACAGGAAAATCTGAACCAGAAACATGCAAAATGGGTTGAATTTATGCAAAACTTTACTTTTGTTATAAAGCACATTTCTGGAAATGGTAACAAGGTTGTTGATGCATTGAGCAAGAAATGTTTGATTCTGCAGGAGTTTCGAGTGAAGACCTTAGGTTTTGATAGCCTTAAGGAAATGTACAGAGATGATTTAGATTTCAAGGACACTTATGAAACATGTAAGAATATTGTTTTAAGGGACATGAGCCAATGGATTGAATATTTAATTCAGGACGAACTGTTGTTCAAAGGAAATCAGTTATGTATCTCGAAGAGTTTTATGAGAGAAAACCTTTTGAAGGAAAATCATAGTGGGGGATTGGCTAGACACTTCAGCCATGATAAAACATTTGCGCAACTGAAAAGTTTGTATTATTGGCCAGAGATGAGGACAGATGTTAATAAATTTGTCAACAAATGTAGAATCTACCAACACTCAAAGGGGAAAAGACAAAATACAGGGTTGTATCAACCATTGCCAATACCAGAGAGGCCGTAGGACGCGGTAAGCATGGATTTTGTGTTGGGACTGCTAGGGACACAAAGAGGTTGTGATTCCATATTTGTGGTAGTCGACAAATTCTCAAAAATGGCACATTTCATTCCATGTCAGAAAACCAGTGATGCAACACACATTACAAATCTGTTTTTCAAAGAAGTTGTTTGACTTCATGGTTTACCCAAGAGTATTGTTTCGGACAGAGATACTAAATTTGTTGGTCATTTCTGGAGGACACTATGGAAGAAGCTGGGGGGAAATGTATCTTTTAGCTCAACATATCACCCTCAGACGGACGAACAGACTAAGGTAGTAAATCAAATTTTGGGGGACTTATTGAGGAGTTTGGTATCTGAACACCCTAATCAGTGGGATCGGATTCTTCCGCAAGAAAAATTTGCATATAATGACTCACCTAATAGGAGCACAGAACAGAGCCCATTTTAGATAATGTATGGAATGTAGCCAAGAGGAGTATCTGAGTTGAGAGACTTAGAGCAGAGTAAGTTCATGAGTGCTGGAGCAGAAGATTTTGCAGCAGAGATGTAGGAGATCCACAGTAAGATTAAAGAGCGATTGCAGAGTTCCAACCAAGAATATAAGTGCAGAGCAGATCAGCACAGGAGAGAGCTTAAATTCGAAGTGGGATATTTGGTATTAGCACATCTAAGAAAAGAAAGGTTCCCAAGAGGAACATATAATACGTTGAAGATGAAAAAGATAGGGCCGTGTAATATTTTGAGAAAATTTAAGGCAAATGCTTATGAGATAGAATTTCCAGATGATGTGGGCATATCACCCATATTCAACGTAGCAGATCTGTACCCTTACAGAGAAGATGAAGCGAGAGGAGAAGAGGATCAAAAGGAAATTCAGTGGGTCAAACAGATGCCTATAGCTGAAAAGTCGCAGATAGAAAAGATCATTGATCAAAGAGTTGGTAAGAAGACCCATAGGAAGACATATTTTGAATATTTGGTAAAATGGAAGGGACACCCGATTGAGGATGCCAGTTGGGAAAGTGAAGAAGATATCCAGAAACATGGACAGATGGTGCAGGAGTTCATGGACAGGAGTCCATGAATTTTTCATCCAAAGGAGTATGATGCAGGAGCATCGCCAACAAGTACAAGTGGAGGATAGCTGGATATACACCAACGCGCATTTTGAAGACATTTTGAAATTTAAAAGATGAAACATTAATGTAATAGTTGGAAGGATGTAATTGTTCTTAAATGTTTTGGGGATTGTAATGCAGATCTTGAGCGTTGCTCTCATTTGTCGGTTGGAGGAATTTAATGTAATAAATGTAAAGTAGTTGTAGTCTTTAATTTCGATAAGATAGATTAGATTGTAGGAGGGAAAACTCAAGAAAGCTCCCCCATAGATGTATTGTATGATTATTCTCAATTGTAAGAGTAGAAGTTGTAGAGCAAGAGAGCATAGGAGAGCAGAGAAGAACAGAGATTGTAGAATTTGTATGAGCAGATAGTTGTTTCTATAGAAAACCATGTACATAAGCACTTGAATTAATATAAGAAGGCTTTGATCCAATTTCATGGTGTTATGGTTATTGTTTGCATCTATTGAATGGTATGTTTATAGTTTGCTTATATGCTCTATTATGCATTTGTTTCAATGTTTTATGTGTATGATTTCATGTTGAATGTATGAAGTCTGTGAGAGGGAGAGTATCAGTTTCAATTTCTCCTCGTCTGAAAATTCTTGGAAGGAGTGCAGTGAAGGTCTGCAAGGAGTGCGTTGACAAGATTCAGAGTCTTACCTCAAAAAATATCAGGAGAGATAGAGTTGTTCTTATACCAACAGAATTTCAAGTATAGCATAGAGTCGTGCAAGGTGTGCGCAGGCTAGGTCGAAGTCTTAGAATTTTCCAACCAAGTGAGTGGTTGAAGAAGTTTTGTCGCAAGGAGTGTGCAGAGTTGGGAGATATCAGATAATCAAGGATTATTGTGAGGGCCGCAAGGAGTGCGCGCAAGAATTCCTAGAATCCTTGAGTTTTCAGCAAGAATCAAGCTCAGGAAGCATAAAGACTTAGAAAATTCCAAAGGAAGGAAGAGGGTCGAAGTCACCTTGCAGAAATCAAGCTCAAGAGGGTTGACACCAATTGCTTGGCCAGGAAACATCGAGAGTCTGAACAGATGGTGGGAATTCTCGGAGGGAGAAGCGTTTATTTTTCATGGACCGTCAGATCTAGTAGATCTGCAAAAGGATAAGGTCGAGTTTATTTCCACACTCGCAAGCTCAAGAGAGATAGCAGCTCTTAGATCTAGAGGAGCGTGAACTGTTGATTGGGTGCTCCGAAATATCAACATTTCGGGAGTCAGGAGAGTGGAGGAACTTGCTACTCGGAGGTCGTGACTCACAAAATCTCGACGCGCAAAATCCCGACACGATCTGGGCCATCAGATCATGGGAGGTTTAGGACCATTGATCTATGGGGAGGAAGTCGCGAGTTCAGATTTCGGGAGAAGGGGAGAGGGTCACTTCAAAAATCCATGACACGCAAAATCTGAACGCGCTCGGAGGTGGACCCCAGGGTTTGACTGGAGGTCATATGATAGAAGAATAAGGGAGGAGCTAGGGACCGTTATCCCATTTTGGGGTTTCGAGAATCAGAGGAGTTGGGGTGACTCACAATGAAAGTCCCGAAATCGTGAAACTCGACGCACCTTTTTGGGGTTAAGTCTGTGGTCACACCAGTGGTCATGTGGAGTGGAGGCTCGTGCCTAGTGCATGTTCACGTGGGCAGAACATATAAAAGGAGACCTGTGGTTATATGTGTGAAGGGTTTCAACGGGGACCAAAGAATCCATTTCGGCTCGGGTATAGGTAGATCCAAAGACCGGGAGGTCAGCAGACCCTGCTGAGGTGGGGGTCTGCGTCACATTGTAGGAATATAAAAGCATACAACCTCCACTAATATCTATCACTATTGTCTTGGATAAGCTACTTTGCAAAGGTTGCTAGGAGGAGTAAAAAGGATTACACCCTCCTAGATTTACCTTGCTAGTTTTGTTTTCTCTAGGGAGTAAAAAGGATTACACCCCTAGAGAGGAAACACAACTAACTCTTACAACAAGAGACCCCATAACCCAATTGATAAGGAATTAATCTAATTTTCATTGGAGATCTAAAATTATTGCATTGGTATACGGGAATTGTCAAGAGATATTGCATTTGTCTTAGTTGGAATTGATTCCACATGCTATAAGATTGTTTGAGCCCTAAGGGAATCTCCTTTAGCGAAGTGATTCTCTTGTTGTTATGAACTAATTGATACAACCATTAGGGATGCTTGAAACACACTCTTTAATCATATTTTACTACTCTTTCTACCACTGAAAATTGCAAGTAATTGGTGCTAATTATTCTCTTTGTCAAGGAATTTCATTTGGATGCTTTGCTTGTAAATTTCAGTGGCTAGAACTTGTTGATGTAGCAAAATTTGGCTACAGCCACAAGGCTGCCCTAGTATATTTATGATAACATATTTTTATAGCCTTATTTTTTCGTCAAAACTTGTGTTTAAATATTGGGATATTATCTACATGTTTAGGGCTTGTTTACCCAATAATTATTTGATGTTTTGGATGCTTAATTTTGCAACTGGTAACATCTTTATTTGTTCATCTATATATTTCCATACTACTGCAATTTGGGACAACAAGGATTCTTGTTTGATCCCCTTTGATAAATGGCTTGTTCTATGATCATTTGTCTTGTTCCAGGAAAGGATAATATTGTTCTACAGGTACAAAACACTTGGCAACCATCTCCTCCTTCACAAGACTCTTTTCCAAGCCATTCTTCATCTCCAAGCTTGAACTATAGGAGTTTCACTCATCATCATATCACTTTTCATCTTAATCCCATTAGGGTCACCATGACTCCCCCATTTTGGTGATCTATCATCAATAAAGTGAGGGGGGTGTCTATATAAGGTGATAGTGGGTAGGTACTCCCATAGTTGTCACACTTCCTTGGATTGGGTTAGGCTTTTCCCAATCTACAGATTGTGCGATATCAAAGCTAATCACTTTGAGAATTCATACCGAAGATATACCCACCTTACTTGAAATGATATGACTCAGTTGGACATATAGAAAAGACCTCCTTAGGTTAGATACCCTATCCTAGAAGAGTAGAAGCAAGGTCTCTAAGGTGACAATGGGAATATTTATTGTTCAGATGCCCCAATTTTCCCTTGACTATTGATTTTATGCCTCTACCTAGCACATGACATTTAATTCCAAATAAATCACTTATTGAATTAAAGAACGAGTCACAACTGAGTAATCAACTGAACATTACAATGAACGCATAAATAAGGAAACCAAAATCTTGCACACAAGACACAAATATTTTTAGGTAGAAAACCCTGGAACAACCTCAAAGGGAAAAAAATAATTATATGTTTTTATTATAATCAAATAAGGTATCTCGTAATAGGGATAATGGCCCACTGAGAGAAATACAACTACATACAAACTTGGCATAGTCTGTTTCATCGTACGATTCTTGAAAAACACACTTTTCAAGGTGTACACACCTTTCCTTCAACTCCTTTGTGTATATGTTCCTGTCTCCATTGGCACTTGCGTACACGTAAGAAAAATACTGTAATTGTTTTTTTGTATAGTGCTACACTTTCCTCTGGCTTCAATTAGCTGAAACCCACCTGTGGCTACCTCTTCTCTCTCTTCTCCTTGACCTGTATGATCTCTAGATGGAATTCCTTCTCCACCTAGCTACGATATTGAATCACAGTCTTTTTTTATCCAACCCTCTCTGCATCAACAATTGGATGAAATAATATTCACCCAATCAATGAGATATCCTCACTCATGCATCGCAAGAAAATGTCCTTCTTTCCTTCTACACTCTCAACTAACTCCACACTAGAAAAATTCCTTCTTTTCTATCTCTATGTAAAAGTCCCACCTTGGTCTCTCACCAAAAATATATTCTTCTTTACCCTAGACTTGATTTTATAAGATTGAGTTATGACCTAACCCTAATCTCCAAAGTGATTGATGGTTGTGATTACTTCTCACCTCACTTGAGATCAATGGATATTATTTAATTCACTAATGCTAATTAAATCATTTTCCTTAAATAAAACTCAACTCACTATTAAAATCACTTTACTTTAATAATTACTTTAATTAAAGTAAAGTATCACTCTTAGAATACTTTGGATGACTTCCACATGCTAGACACCAAGCCAATGTGAAAGTACATGTCCAATACTACATGCATCAACACTCCCTCTTAGCGAGGAAGGTACTTCTCCCTCCTGGATTTGGCTCTGTCTTTGCCACCAGATCTACTACCATGGTTTCTCCCTCTGACACAAGAAACTATCCCTGCCATCTCACTCAGATCCGTCTTCGAATACTTCCCTCTGATCATACTCCTTGAAGCCTCCTTCTCTTGAGCATCCTGCATGGTCATATCAAAACATCAATCCTTGTTGGATTACTTGGAAGGCTGCTCCTTCCCACCCGACTTGAAGGTTGAATCCCTCTGAGCTGTTGAACCTTTAGAGCCACTTGCTCCTCGTTCTATGTCACTTTGTTGCTTTCCATAGCTCACATATGATGTCCCTTTATCCTATACAAGTTTCTCTCTCTAACTCCAAAAACAATTGTTGTGTCTAAGCTACATCCTATGGGATTGATCATCACCTATCCATCTTGGAAAACTATGTCATATCCCTTCTTCTCAATCGTTGAGACTGAGAGCACACTCCTTTTGAGTTCTGACACCCATAATATATTTTTCACTGTCAACACACCTCATGAATCCATTTGAAATGACATTGTTCCATATCCTCTCACTGCATGCTTTCTCCCCATACCAATTTCCACATACATATCTGAGTCATACTATGTGAATCTATTGAACAACTCCCACACTCTTTTCATATTACATGTGGCTCCACTATCTATCAACCATGCACCATTTGATATGGTTCCCAAGGACGTGTGGGAAATAAGTAAGAACTCTTTTTGTTCAAACTTCTTGTAAAATTCATCCACTTGATTCTTTGCTGACACAACTACCTTTGTTTGCATTTCATTCCCACGCTTCTTCTTGTTCGGACATTGCCCTACATAATTCCCAAAATTGTGACATGCAAAGAACTTGACTTTGCTCATGTCATTCTTCTTTCCATATTCAGGGGTAGACTCTCCACTGAAAACCTTCTTGAACTTTCCCTTCTTTTCCTGGATGGAAAGAGCAAGGTTCTCATCATCATTCTTGTGTCGGCCTCCATTCAATTCTTCATCTTGAAGTTTCTCCTGAACGATGTCATCCCACAACCTTGACCAATCAGGGAGGTTCTCACGTGCTATGATCCCTTTGATGAATGATGTCAATTGCTTCGTGAATCCTTTTAATGTCGTCCTCACCAATTCTAGATCTATCACTTTCTCCCCAACTACAGCCAGTTCATCCCGAACCTATTGAATATGGGTGAGATAAGTTGTCACCATGTCTGATCATGTCATCTTTGTGTCTCTAAGCTTCTCTTTTAGCACTATTTTGTGATTCTCATTCTTAATCTGAAATAAACTCTTTAGAGACTCCCACATGTCCCTCATAGTTTTATTTCCTGATAAATGAGGGATCAAGTAATCCTTCACTCCATCTAGAATTATGCACCTGGCTTTCACATTCGTTTGATTATGGATGACCAAATATGCCACATCCATTGGAGGAGTTATCTAAGTATTAACAAATTCCCAGATCTCATTCTCCATCAACACCAACATTATTCTCTCCTTCCAAGGAATGTAGTTGGAAACCCCATCCAATCGACCCTCAAATTGCAATCCAATTTTCATTTCTAAGATCTGATCTGATAACCCTCTGCTGAAATTGCCCCTGTATTGTCTTGTACGGTCCTGTACACACCTGTCACCACTCAAACCTGTATATGTACACGTCCTCCCTTCATTAGACCCGCGTATGTACATGCCTATGTTTATTTCACCTGGCATATATGTTTCTATCTTCAAATATTCCCACGTATGTACACATTTGTTTTTTCTATAACCTGCGTACCACTCTGTAAAAATGTAAAAACCTAGTTCTGCCTCAGTATTGTTGTTTCCCTAAAAATTTTCCTTCGATTTCTTCCTGCTAGTTATAGATATGACAAGATATCCTTGCAAATTTGATAGATCTACCTCCAAATGTTGTGGATATGAGATCTGGATTCCTCTTAGAGTATGTGCTCTGATACCGTGTTGATTTTACCCCTCTACCCAACAACCGACAATTAATTCCAAATAAATCACTTATTGAATTAAAGCACAACTGAGTAATCAACTAAATATTACATCGAAAGCATAAACAAGGAAACCAAAATTTCACACAAAAGACACAAATATTTTCAGGGAGAAACCCTTGGAAAAAACCCAAAGGGAAAACTAGTACTTAGATGTTTTTATTATGGTCAAATCAGGGCTCCCGTAACAGGGATAATGGTCCACTGAGAGAAATACAACTACAGACAAACCTAACACAGTTTGATTCATTGTACGACCCTTGAACAACATGATTTTCGAGGTGTATGTGCCTTTCCTTCAAATCACCCACGTATACACACTTGTCTCCATTGGCACCCATGTACATGTACGAAAAATTATGTACGATGCTACAGTTTCCTCTAGGTTCAATCAATTGAAACCCACCTGCGGCTGCCTTTGATCTCTCTTCTCCTCGACTTGTATGATATCTAGATGGAATTCCTTCTCCACCTAGCCATGATCTTGAATCACAATCCTTCGTGATCGAACCCTCTCTGCATCAACACTTGGATGAAATACTCTTCACCCAATCAATGAGGTCTCCTCACTCATACAACATAAGAAAAATTCCTTCTTTGTGTCTACACTCTCAATTGACTTCACACTAGAAAAATTCCTTCTATGCTTCTACACTCTCAATTTAATTCACACTAGAAAAACTCTTTTGACATCACTGTGTAAAAGTCCCACCTTGGTCTCTCACCAAAAGTATCTTCTCCTTTACCCTAGCCTTGCTTTTATAAGATTGAGTTATGACCTAACCCTAATCTCCAAAGTGAATGACAACTAAGATTAATTCTCACCTCACTTGAGATCAATGGCTATTATTTAATTCTCTAACGCTAATTAAAGCATCTTCCTTAAATAAAACTCAACCTACTAATAAAAACACTTTACTTTAATTAAAGTAAAGTCTCACTCTTAGAAGACTTTGGGCGACTTCCACATGCTATACACCAAGCCAATGCAGAAGTACATGTCTGATGCTACATGCATCAATACTCACATGGTAGGACTTTCCCTCAGTGTGAGTTTGAGAAACAATATAGCTCATGAGAATTTGTTCTTATTTTAGCAATGTTGATTTTCTTCTTTACACTAGTCAAAACAAATACATACTTTTGATATTCTAGATTAGGGGTTCACCTCCTTATAATATCTTAATTTTATTTTACCTTCTAGCTATTTATTGCACCACAATTTATGCTTAAATTTAGATGTAATAATATTTTTAATATTATCCTTATTCTATAGTATGATCTCTTCCTTTATTCCCTAATGGTTTAGCCAAGACTGGGCATCCTTATGCCATCCTTGCTTGAATCGAAGGTGGTTTTAGATGAAGTTTGAAGCAATTTTGGGAAGCCTCTTGTATTCCATGTTGTGTAACCTATTCTTATACATTAAGTACCTAGTCATAGATGTGCTCTCAATGGGGGAACGACTCATTTCTATGAGGAGGATATGATAGGGTGTATTGCCTTTAGTTTTGAGATTATAAGTTATACAATTATTTTGGATTTGCTCTATATTTCTCCACAACTCTCTAGAGATATTGCATCCCCAAAATTCACATCCATATAAAATAACATGAGTAATGAGGGTATCAAATAAGAGATTTTTCTTATCCCATATCCAAAGGTCTATTGATTTACAATTGTTTTCAAGCCCATAATAAGCATTCCACCCTTTATTTATTCTTTTCTTAATGCTATAGTTCCAGTTGAGCTTTTGATGAACATCAATTATAAGATATTTGTACGGAGGCACTTCCTCCAAGTTGTTGTTTTCATATATGAAAGTATCATAGGTGATCTTTTTGGATTTAATTATTATAACTTTCATTTTGTTAGTATTAACAATTATACCCGTATTGGAGCAGAAATCCTTGAGGATTCTTAGTTGCTTTCCAAAATCATGGGCACTCCTCACCATAAGAAAAATATCATCGATGCAAAGAAGAATAATGATGACTATACCATTGATAATTGAGCTGACACAACCTGCTTCTTCTAAACAATCTTCTAACTTGTCAATGTTATACCAAAAAGGGTTGGGGATAAGGGACAACATTGCTTAAATCCTATATTACAGTTAATTTTTTCTGACCAACCCTCAATGTTCCTAAAATTTGCAATAACCTTCTCATACATCCTTGCTACAACAACTTTCAACTTGAAAAGAAATTTTAGCTATTCCAACCTATTCCAAAGGTTTGTCCTGGGAACTATGTCAAAATCTTTTCTAAATTCAACAAAACAACAAAGGAGATTGGTTTTATTATTGCAACACTCCTCTGCAATGATCCTAAAGTAACAAGGTGACCTATAGTTGAATGATAGCTCCTAAACCTGGCCTGTCAATTAGCTCTTTTTCTATGACTTTCTAGCAATATGCTAATATTCTTTTCCAAATACATTCCGTACAAATTGGATAAAATGGGGCTAATCATAACAATCTTATAATTAGTGGGATTTTTTTTATCCTCACTTTTAAAAATAGGTAAAATGAGGCTTTGCATCTAGGGTTTAGGGAAGCCCTGCTTGACTACTAAATTGAAGAGTTTGTGTATATGAGGGATAAGGATAAGACCTCCAATTTTTAAGATTTCATCTTGGTGGCATTGAATGTCCTTAGCTTTCCCATTTTCAAGTCGCTTAACCGCAAACTCTATGTCTTCCATAGAAAAAAATTATCCTCTATAGGAATGTTTGGAATGGTATCGATGGCGCTAGGGGATTCATAAAATCTTTTAAGGTAGGAATTCTAGTCCTTCAGGGGAATCATATTATTTTCTTTAGTTTTTATGAGTTAGAATTTGCCTCCAAAACTTTGTAGGATCAAGTTTAGATAGATGAAAGAGTTTCTCTTACTTTCTATTTGTGTAGTACATTTTTTTTCCTTTCAATTATGGCCTTGTACATATTTATCTTATTGAGTTTTAAGGACTCATTAGAAGCATCCCTAATGGATTTCCTAGTAATTTTTCACTCGTTATCATACCAAGGGTTGGTTGTTCTATTTTTCTTTTTACATAACACCTCATTAGAGAACATGTTAATGGAAGTAGGAAGGGTTGTTTTAAAATTATGATATAGGTCTTTGACGTTGTCCCTATAAAATAACACATTTGATTCACTATTTAAACCCTTTAAGAAAATAATAACTTTACTTTTGACCAAAAGCAAGTGCCTTTGATTATCAAAATTGTTTCAATGGGGCTTTTGGTGCATGACAAAGTTTAGAGTTAGAGTTAGACATCTATGAGCAAAGTTAGGCTCATAGTCATTTAAGAGGTCAAAATTTACTATTTGGTTGTATATAGGAATACCATATATCATATAATCCACAAGACTATTTCCCAACCCATGAATACAAGTCATATGATTGGAGTTCGACCACTTCATCACGCCATTGCACATTATGAGGTCTTGAGAACTATAGAGTTGGACTAGCTCGGTACCAAATAAATTCTCAGTCAAGTCTTCAAAGATTCTTTTGTATTTGTTAGCTAAAACAAGGTTCTCATCTAGCCATAAAGGATTGGGGTTGGAATCAAATTGCTTAAAATAATATCTTGGTTAGTTTCAATTCTAGCATTAAAGTCTCCTAGTAGGAGGATATTACCTTCATTTCTCAGACTATAAATATCTTGATCTAAGGTACTATAGGAACATTTTTTATCTATATTGTTTTTCTTATAAAAAGTAGAATTAATAGGTGAGAAAGAACATATTGCTATATAAATATTCTTAGCATTAATGTATGAGATCTCTATCCACATGTACTGGTTGAGAGGATCTATCAATGTGAGAAGATATGTTATTTTTATGTAACAAACAAGTTATGCCTCCAATCCCCCTACAATAGGATTTCTTGTTCCATGTTGACCACAAGACAAATCCTTCTATGTTAAATACCTTACACTCTTTATGCTCCCATATTTCAACTAAAAAAATAATATCATTTTTTCTCGGTATCCAACTTAACATAGGATTTTTGTGCCATGAAAATCCATGAAAAATATTTATAATAACAATAATAATAACATAATCATAAAATAAGCAATAAAATTCATATATCGAAAATTTTACTTTTACTTTCATTATACTTTTTAATTTCATTATATAAAAAATTTACAATTTTAATTTTTCTTATTATATATGTTATTGTGATCATTATAATTATATATTATTTATTTTACTTTTATTTTCATTATACTTTTTAATTTCATTATACTTTTATTATTAATAATGAGTAAGAAATTTACAATTTAAATTTTGCTTATTATCTATGTTTCAGCAGAAAAAATTACTCAATAATATTAATAATATAATGTGTTCTCACAACAAATTTCATCAACGGAAAAGAAAAAACTGGTAGAGAGTATCTTTCTCCTACAATTGGTCTATCCAATTCATAGGAGAAAGAACTACGTTGGGAGAAAAGCAATAATTACAAGAAGTAAAAAAAGTAGAGGAGAGAAGAGTTGTAGAGAATATCAAGAGGAATGCAACAAAAGGACCAATTTTTTTTGGGAATATACCGAAAATGCTGACATGGAACTGGTGGCTCCAAACTTATAATAATTTGATAACATGTGTGGGGCCCGCATGGCCATCCAACCAATGGTTGTAAGTGATCAGACCAACTTCTTTTTTCTGAAGTGATGTCTTAGATAACATGTCTTCTTCCCTATTGTACTTTCGGGGGGCATGTGTGAAAATAAGCTTCTTGAAGTGGCGTTGGAGTAATCTGATTGAGTCCATCCAGGCCAGGAGAGTGATCGATTGAAGCTTGTCATTGTGATTCAACCATTCTATGAAGCTTGTCGTTTTGAAAGTTGATGCTTTTCACCTACGTGCCCATCTAGAGGGTCGATTTGGTGTAGTTCTTTAAGTTTATGCTCCAACTCATGAATCTTGTGTAGCGTAAGTCTTTTATGCTGCGTGGCCCATATTTTTATGCATAATTTTAAGTGTTTCATTTTACAAATAAAACGTTGTTGTATACCCATTTCTTGCTGGAAAATGGGGTCAGACCAAACAGAGTTGACTATTGCAGTTAAATCTTCTTCAATGAGCCAACAAGAGTTCAGTTTAAAATGATAGGAGATCCACACCGGAGGTGAGCTGAATTGTAGTAAGATCGGGGCGTAGTCTGACAGATATGGTGTGTCCACCCAAGATCCAATCCTTCCATCAACTATAGCAAGGCTTTCAGAGATAATGAAACTATCTAGCTATTTAGATATGGACTCCAATTCCGCTCTGCCATAGCGCTAAGTTGGATTCAATACATCTGGGGGGAATTCAACCAAACCATGCGATTGGAAAAGTGAGATAAAGAAGTCGGCCAAGGGATCTTAGATGGAAGAGGCTCCCCAAATTTCGCCTGAGCTTGTGGTGAAATTCAAATCCCCATCAATGATTAAGTTCTTGAGATCAAGCAGACCATGGGACTCCACTTTATCCCAAAAAAATTGTATGTTTTGATAGGGTCCATATGAATTGAGAAGGATCATCTGTAGATTATTCCACCGATAGGATCTAGTTAGTAATAAGCCACCACAACTCAGAAATGGATATAAGTCAAACTTTGTAGGGTCCCAAGTGGCAAATAAACCTTTAGAATTTCCTGGTGAGTTTACAGAGCAAGTGTGCCAGTTAGGTCGAAACTTAGATAGAAAAGATCTAGCTTTATGTCCATCAACCAAGGTTTCCTGGAGGAAAATAATGTCTAGAGAGGTCCAAGAGAGCAGTCTTTTGAAAGCGGAGGATTTAAGGCCCCCCCTCCACCCCTCTGATATTGAGGGAGAGAAAGATCATTATTTGGTTCTCGCTAGGGCTCTCATGCCTCTAAGCACCCCAATGTCAGTGTTTTGTGATTGCGTAACATTAGAAGTAGATAATGAAGGCCCCTTTTTGTGGCGTGCACTTCTAGTTTTGATCGGGGAGTGTTCATAGCCAATCCCTCTTGACCAGGTGTGTGCATTTCCCTGGTCCAGACATGGATTTATCCTGTGTCCCGAGTTACCTTCCTCGAAGTGTGGCAAATGGATTGATTTCGCCAGATATATTGGTATGGGGCTAGGAGTGTGGACTTCTTTGAAGGAGGGTAGGAGAGTGTCCAACACATTACTGAGTGTATTGTCTCCGAGTTGTATTTCAATGGTACCTGGCAAATAGTGTAGCATCCCCACTTCCTGAGGCGTGGAGTTATGGCTAGATGGCTCCAAGTGTGTAGAGGGGGAAAGGTCGGGGGGAGTAACCCATAGTGTGGAGGCCCAGTGCTGGGTAGTATTCAGAGGTTCAAAAGAGAGTGAGGTTGGAGAGGGGGGTAAGGGTATGGAAGGTGAAGATGAAGAGGTAAGCAATTGGGCACAGATTGTAGTAGGAAAGTGAGGAGAGGAATTTGACTCCTAGTTCGAGGCCCATCAGGTAAGCAGGTGGTGGAGAGTGAGAAAAGGAGTGCCGGAAAAAGGTAAAGTTTGAGTCGCAATAGGTCGAGGAGGGGGAGCACCTGAAACATCAGTTATGGCAGTGTTCAAAAGTTCTTTTTCCCAGGAAATAAGAGAGTAGAAAAGAGAGGGACAAATGGACTTGAGCTTACCGGTGACTGAGTCCAGGGTAGCTAAATCTTCAAAATATGGAAGGTCCGGAAAATACGGATGAGCGGTTGTAATCGGAGAGTCCATCCTAGTGGAGAGGTCCAACATTGTTTCCTCGGGCTGATCTTCATCAAAGCGATCCAAACAAACATTTCTAAGATGGCCTGTTTTCCTGCAGATAGTGCACCTGAAGAGGATGCATAGATAATACAAGCTCGGTCGATAGAGTTTGCCTCTCCAGTCAATGTCAAGACATTCAAGTAGTCCATCATGTATATCTATCTCCACCATGACTCTAGCCATCTTTTTTTCAGAGCTTGTGAGTGACTGAAGGTCCACGCAGATGTAGCGGCCAAGAGTGTTACCTATGGCCTCAAGAGCTTTTTGGTTCCAGAGATGTAGGGGCAATCCAGGGAGGAGGACCCATAGATGTCTTAAGCGAAAATAGTCCTGCAAGGGATCAAAATTGATCCACCATCATTTAAGCATGAGGCTACCGCCATCCAAAGTCCAAAGCTGCTCCAGAATAGATGTGGAGTCCTCTGGTGTTTTGAACCTAAAGCATAGCCAACCTTGTGTCAAGAGGGTGATCTTCGGAACATAACTCAGGAGTGGCTTCCAAGTTGTATGCACCCACTCCGTTAGATTAGTTCGGCAGAGGTGTTTGTATGAGATTCTGCCCACTAATGCGTAGAGGCTTAAGGAGACCGAGTCTTCTCGTCTGATGTCATGGCCGAGGACCATTTTTCTCTTTGTTTTTTTTTAACAACAAGGTCTAAGCTGTGATTTATTGTTGCCGCTATAGTTAACTCCAGTCGAGCGATTAAACTGGCGCGTTCCTACAAGTCTCTGTTGAATCGTATTGTGCTTTTCCCCATAGAGGGTAGAAAGAACAGGTGGATCAGACGAAGTAGGACGAAGGAAGGTAGGAGGGAAGCTGGCTAAGGAGGGATTCTGAGTGTAGGTCGAGGAGAGTCGTTGGCAAGGCAAGAAAACCGTGACTGGTGGGTGTGTGTAGATCTCAGTCTGTGTAGATATCGGGGGGGGTGGAGTGGGTAGAGGGGTGAGGCCAGTGTGGAAGTCAGAGGATACGAGGAGGAGCGAGAGTTAGTGTGCACAAGTTTGGAAAGCTCATCCATAGAGGTGAAGAGGCCCTCACTGTTCCAGAGGGCCTTGTCAGCTGCACCCATTAGTGCGCTGACATCCCTCTCCATAAATGTGAAACTCAAGGTCGAATAGTTCCTCCCTTGTCGTGAAGCAGTATGTGGCTGAGTGTAAAGGTTTTGTAGTGTAAGGAAAAGCTCGGTGTAGCCAATCCAAAATAGTGAAAACATAGCTAATACGCAGAATGTGTTGAGTGAAGAGTTGTGTCGGGTGTAAGACAGTGGATGGGAGAAGTCCAAACTGGTAGGGCCATGGTCTGCTAAGCCCCCATAGTAGTAAATAAGTTTAAGGGGAGTTGTGCTTATTTAGTGCCGGGTCATTCATGGCCGCCAAGGTGGTTGCAGGGCCGTCCATGGCCACCAAGGCAATATATTACCCACCTTACCTTCCCTATGTTATTGTGATCATTATAATTATATATTATTTTTTTGAACTCTAACTTATGAAGTGAAACTTTCACTTTTTGACGTTTTTACATATTATAAAAAAATTCTAAAGCTGATATGATTTTGTTTTTGGAGTTATACTCGTAACGACTTTTTTGGGGTGCAGGGATGGTGAACATAATGCACGCTTACGAGTGGGGTTGGTGAGATAATCCTGGTTGATATTTTTTAATAATATTAAAATAGATAATTTTTATTAATATTAAAATATTACAATTTTAAATTATTTTAATGGTGAAATTGGTTTAATCAATGCATATTCCAGTTTTAGGTTTTTGTGGATAAATAAAGTTAGCTTTATCTTAGGAATTTCTTTACACGTAGGTGCTTAAGACTTTGGATTAAAACCAAGTGGTGTTCATTTAAATGTTTTAAATCGTGTATAATATGGCTATTTATTCACGCTATAAAACTATTTACTTTTATATTTAGAATTGACCTTTGGATGGGGGACATTTCAAATAGTTGTATTGTTGCAACCACGACAAGTATTTGATCTTGAAAGGATTGGTTTTATATGTATCAAAAGTTAATTAGGCATAAGATGCGTGACTTCCGTGGAAAAATTAAAATTTTTCCAAAGGATAGGAAGCGTTAATTTTTATTTTTTTATCTCGATTGTGTTACGCACAAAGCGTGGTACATTATTTTATCTTATTTTATTTTCATATGGAATCGAAGATAAACGAAGTTCATACATTGAATAGAGTATAGATATACCCTCCAACATCACATGTGACACATGATTTTTAATTTCTTTTGGACTCTACGATAAACGAGATTCACAATCAAATATAAGTTTAGATCTCCCCATGGGACCACTAAAGTCTTAGTTGTTAAAAAGTAGATGGGATTAAAAAAATAAAATTATTCTTCACGTTGACATATTTCTCAATCAAGCTTAATTACTATGTCAACTAATTGTGTTAATGTTTATTATTGAAATTATTATTTTTCAATAATATCAAATCTCCTTGGAAACTTTACGAAATTTAAATATATATTTATGTATGACACATTGCTTTAAATTATACACAATAATGCCAAGTCACAAGAAGAGTAGAATAATGAAAGTGGCCAATCACACAAAATCAAATATGGAATCACATACTTTTCCTTAAATTATACACAATAATGTCAAGTCACAAGAAAAGTAGAATAATGAAAGTGGCCAATCACACAAAATCAAATATGGAATTACATACTTTTCCTTATATGGTGATGAAAGTTTTTTAGGTAGAAAATTAGTTCATTATATTAGTGAAAATATAATATTTAACATCTTCAAGACCCCACATGAGTTTATAGCATAAACTAGTCTAGAGATAATGTTAAAAAAAACTACACACATCCCAGCACTCAGGTTGCAACAAGAAATACATAAAACAGGGCAAAAACCCCAACAGAAACCAGAAAAGAAGCAAACACTAGTAGCCGCACGCCCCTAGAGGACCTCAAATTGTTTTCCCAACACCGTGCCCCCCTAAAGGACCTCAAAGTGTAAACCAAAACACCCCATGTCCCTAGCTGGACCTCAAAGCTCTGGTCCAAAACCTCTTTGAGCCAAGAAAGGAGAGGTCAAGAGGATCAGAGAACCGGAGTTAAGGAACCGCCCGCAATGCAGCTCCGAGTCTCCTCGGCCTCTAAATAGCAGTCGTCGAAGGGAAACGCCGCCACCTGCTCGTAGGTCCTCCTTGCGCCCATATCTTGATGCCCATCTGAAGACCAGCTCCGCCACCGCCGGAATCCTCCACCTCCATCGCTGCCGAGACCCTCAGTTAATGAAAAAAACGTAAGCAGGGGAATCAGGCTCGAAAACCAACCCACCTCGGCCCCTAGGCACTACCACTAGGTGTTTGTAGCCACCGCAGATCCGCTGGCTCAAAACCTTCGCTGTCGCCAACCGCCAGCCTGGGCAAATCCTCGCATAAATTCTCACAACCCTCACCCGCTCGCTCTGGAAAGGTCATTGCCCACGCAAGCCAAGGAGTCCAGGGTTGTGGCTAGTGAGACCTAGCTGCAGAGCACGCAAGGAAAACCCTAAGTCGACTATCATGGCGATGAAATTTAATTGAACGCTGACCAATTAAATACAATGTAATATTGAGAAATATTATAATGAAAACTTGATATGGTTGTACGTCTAAGTTTATACCTTTGTTACCCGAATGAATAAAAGAGGTGTAGTTGGTCCCATGGCACATTTATCGAATTGTAATTATCATTTTCCCCAAAGTTGGTGGTAATGATAGAATACATCTCATTCTAAGCACTCTGACTTGGATTCCAAGTTGATCATAGATTTCTTCTCACTGATAGTACCTAAAGTAAAGTTAGCGGTATAAATAATGTATAAATGTCGGCTCCAACGCAGATTGGATCGAGTGTCTGTGTTATCGGATTAGGTGGTATTAACATTCGAGATCAAGGATGGGTCGTGGCTCTCTGTGAGCCAAGGCCACTTATAATGATTTTGGAACTTGTTGGCGGTTGTACATAGAACGAAGTGCCCTATGGTTTCTGATGACAATTTCCATGTATTGCCTAGAACATAGTTAACAAGTTTGAATTCAAATTCGATTCGGGAAAAAATTCAGACCACCTAGAATTCATTACTGAAAAAATTATACATCTTATAAACACTAAAACATGTTATTTTTTCAAAATTTTAGAAAATATTCCTTTGTTTTCAGTTCCTTGTTCCTCGTTCTACTGTTTTTCTCTATTTATTTTGCTAAAATGGACAGCTAAATGGATAGCTTTCTTCTTGATACTGGTTTTTTTAGATGTCATTTTTGTTGATATTATGGTAGTTGCGGGAGGTATTAACCTCCACTTGTGACCTTTGATGAGATTAGAATATTCCAGGAAGCAAGGAGAAACCCTAAAAGACTTGGAAATAACCCTAGAAGAGAAGTCGGCTAAAGAAAATATTTTATATTGAGTCTTTAGCCTCCAGAAGAAGAAGTCAGCCCAGACATCTTAGAGAAAACAGTATAAATATAAGACACTATTTCTCATTTGAGACAGATGTCTTGTAACTGCAGAAATCCACTTGTGCGCACTGCAGAAATCCAGTAGTGCGCAAGTCTTGGGAGCAACGACAGCTGTAATTTCTGCAACCTGTAATTTCGCTTCTTTTGGGTTGGACTTTATGATCAGTCTTGGTTATCTTGGCTTGGTGCATTAGCCTTGGTTGGCTATTGATTTGCTACTGAAATTCTTCTCTCTGTCAAGGTTATGGTGCTTGGGGGTTGCATTCGTGCCTATGGTTGGGTGACAATATTTCTATATTGTCTATGGTTAAACAAGCACACCCACTTTTCTAACATGTTATGGGCCCACACCTCCTTCATTCAGTCTAATCACTAGAAGGAATTTAAGCCATAAGGTTATCAAGCTCGTTGAATAACTTCCACTAGGGTTTCTATCAGGTGCAGTTACTAAAGCACTGCCGCTAGGGTTACTAGCAGGTGCAGTTGCAAAAACTCTAAAACTGTTGCCCAACACCTTATGATAGAACACCTTACACAAGGAGAAGATATTCTAGTGTGCCTTAGTCCAGCGCACCTTTTGGCACTCTCAGAAGGCAAAAACGTCAAGGTTGAGATTTTGGGTCAAAGTCAAAGTTTGACAAGTTATCAGTCAACAGAAATCATGAATGGAAAGATGGATCATCTACACTATTAAGCTCTCACAGGAACTCTTGAAGATGAAATGTGGATAATTGACAGTGGAGCTTCGAGGCATATGACAGGAGATCAAGTCAGACTCTCTAATCTGAATGAAAAGAGGACATCCTACAAGGTAGAACTTGGAGATAAGAACACCTATCCAGTTGAAGGAATTGGTCAGGCCTCCATCAAATTGAAAACAGGTAATAAAGTTCATTTGAGCAATGTCTTATATGTACCTGGTTTAGAAAAGAATCTTGTATCCATATCTTTCCTAGAAGACAAAGGAAACATAATAGCCTTTGTAAATGGAAAAGTATTATCTTGGTCTAGAGACTCTAGCATAGAGAATGCTAGAGTTATTGGCACCCGTGAAGGAAGACTATACAGACTACTAGAACGAAATGATGAAGCTCTTGTGCATGATGAAGTCAATCCAAATGAAATTTGGCATAGAAGGTATGCTCATATCAACTATCAAGCATCACCTTTCCTCAAAAATATGGTTGAAGGAATACCAGAACTACAATCTACACATGAAGGAATTTGCAAAGGATGTGCTCTTGGTAAGAATGTTAAGAAACCATTCTCAAGTCGCGATACTGGATCTAAGGAAATCCTAGATCTAATACATTCAGATGTTTGCGGTTCGATGCCAGTCAAATATCTAGGAGGTTCTCTTTACTATGTAATCTTCATAGATGATTACTCAAGAAATAGTTGGTTATATCTCTTGAAGACAAAGGACGAAGTTTTCAGCAAGTTTCAAGAATTCAAATTAGAGATAGAGAACCTTACAAACAAGAGAATCAAGACCTTGAGAACAGATAATGGAGGAGAATACACATCAAAGGAATTTTTTGACTTTTTCAAATCAGTAGGGGTTAGGAGGGAGCTAGCTTCTCCTCACAATCCTCAACAAAATGGTGTAGTAGAAAGGAACAACACATCTATTGAAGAAACTGTGAAGGCACTAATGAACGATCAAGGTTTATCTATGTATTTGTGGGGAGAAGCAGCCATGACAACAATATATCTTTAGAACATAATTCCCCACCGCATATTGAAGGATATGACTCCAGAAGAATCCTTCTCAGGAAAGAAACCTAATGTGGAACACTTAAAAATCTATGGATGCCATGTTTACATTCACATCCCCAAGGATAAAAGGAAGAAATTAGAACCCTCGGGAAAGAAGGGCATATTTGTGGGATACAATGAATCATCCAAAGCCTACAAAATGTATATCATGGAACAACATAAGGTTGAAGTCAACATAGACGTAACCTTCAATGAAAAGATGGCTTCCAAGAAATCCATAGAAGAAACTATAGAAGAAGAAGAGTATGAAGAGCCTAAAGAAGAAAGCACATGTCTTCCAGAAGATCAGAATGAGGAAACATAACAACTTGATCATTTGATGCAACCATGTGAACCTATTGAATCAATCATTGTACCCAAAACCAATAAAGGTCCAACTTGGCTTGAAACTACTCTACAAGAAGCAGAAAGACTCAAAGCTCCAAGTGGCACCTTCAAAAAAAAAAAAAGCCCAAAAGATTCTCCAACTATGCAGCATGTATGACAAAGATTCTAAATGAAGAACCCATCACATTTGAAGAGGCAACTCAGAAGAAACAATGGAAAGAAGCCATGACAGAAGAACACCAATTCATCATGAAAAATGATGTATGAGAAATTGTGCCCAGACCCAAAGAAAAATCAGTAGTAACCTCAAAATGGGTCTATAAGATAAAATATGCAGCAAACAGAAGCGTGGAAAAATACAAACCAAGGTTTGTAGCTAGAGGGTTCTACCAGAAGGAGGGAGAAGATTATGATGAGACATTCACTCCTATTTCTAGATATACTTTTATTAGAGCCATTATGTCTCTTGTTGCTTCCATGGGATGGAGTTTACATCAGACGGATGTAAAGACAACTTTTCTCAATGGAGCGATTGAAAAAGAAGTATACATTGAACAACCTCAAGGATTTGATGTACACTCCAGAGACACTCATGTTTGCAGACTAATTAAATCCCTGTATGGACTCAAGCAAGCTCCAAGAGATTGGTATGCCTGAGTAGACAACTACTTAATAAGACTTGGTTTCTCCAAGAGTCATGCAAATCCAAATCTCTACTACAAAGTCATGAACAATGCACCTGTGATTCTATTGCTATATGTCGACGATTTATTCTTGACAGGTGAAGAGTTTCTCATCACCCAGTGTAAGAAGGAACTAGATTCTGAGTTCGATATGAAAGACCTTGGTCTCATGCATTATTACTTGGGAGTAGAAGTATGGCATAAGCGTGGTGAAGTATTCCTTGGACAAGGAAAGTATGCAGTGAAGATTCTTCAGAAGTTTGGAATGATGGATTGCAAATCCATGGACACTCCTATGACCACAGATATAAGGAAAGTAAGAGACTTAGATTCTGATCCAATAGACCCATCCCTATATCGGTAATTGATTGGGTCATTGATGTATTAAGTGGATACTCGACCAGATATTTGCTTTGTTGTAAACACCCTAAGCTAGTTTCAAGTGGGACCTAGACATGAGCATTGGATAACTACAAATCATGTTCTAAGATATATTCGTGGGACCCTAAACTATGGTTTAATATATACCTCACCCAGTGATATACAACTTCATGGATTCACAAATTCAGATTGGGAAGGGAGTGCAGAAGACAGAAAGAGTACTTCAAGGATGTGTTTCATCTTGGGCTCCGCTATGATATCTTGGGGTAGTAGGAAACAGAAGTATGTCGAACTCAGTACAACAGAAGCAAAATATATCGCAGCATATGAAGCATGTACAAAAGCAGTATGACTGATAAAGTTGATTTCTAGATTATTTGATTAGGTTCCAGATTCGACCATAATATACTGTGACAATCAGAGTTGTATAAGGCTATCCGAACACCTAGTGTTTCATGAACGGTTGAAACAAATTGAGATCAAATACTACTTTATTTGAGATAAATTCCAGGAAGGAGAAGTGAAGCTCCAATATATCTCCACATATGAGAAGACAAAAAATATTTTGACAAAGCCTTTGTCCAGGGTAAAGTTTGCATACTTACGAGACAAGATGGGGCTCATGGAGATAACTCCCTTAGCTTAAAGGGAAGAGATGGCTCTCCAGGTTGGGAGAGAGCACTAATATATCATTGATTTATGAACAATCATTTTCCAGTTTGGAAAACGGTCCAGGATGGGCAGTTCCTTTCCAGTTCGGAAAGTGGTATTAGATTTTCTGACAGACCATTTTCCTGTTCGGAAAATGGTCTAAATAAGACAGTCATTTTCGTAATGAAAATGGTCTGATATATTGTTGATGTACCATAGACAATGATTCCTCTTGTGGCCAGTGTGGGGGAATAATACAGGACAATCATTCTTCTTGGGAGTCACTCTCAGTAGTGGTAAAGTAGAATGGTTCACCTCACCGGACAATCATTCTTTCAAAGTTCACAGTTGTGAGCATTTTCGAAGAATGGTCCGTTTTGGAGGTTGGTACAGGACAATCATTTCCTTAGGAAATGGTCCGGACAGTCATTCCCTATGGAAGACTCATTCTATCTAGGCTGCACTATGCTTAGTGCCAGAGGAATGGCCCAGTTAGGTGAATGGTCCAAGTTCAACAATCATGGACAAACATTCCCTAGGGCAGACTCATTTTATCCAGGTTTCACTAAGTTTAGTGCCAGAGGAATGGCTTAGTTAGGTGAATGGTCCAGGATCAGAAAATTAGGGACAATTATTCTTCCATGCTTGGGAAGAATAGTCCAGATAGTCCATGGTTGATGCTTTTACTGTATGAGGGCATGTGCTCTTCCAGATATCACATATGTGAGTGGAAGAATATCCCAGATGACTCAACTTGTATCATGATATTGTTGATATCAGATGATATGACTGTTGTAGAGACTTTATGTCTCTGGACAATAGTTGTATACTATTGTGGTGAATGTTGACGCGGACCCCCACCTTAGTAGGGTATGCTTGACCTCCCGACCTATGGGTCTTCAATTTCCTTTGAGCCGAAATGACTCTTTGATTCCTAGCTAGAATCTTCAACACGTATAACCACGGGTCCTTTTCTACACTCCACCTACGCAAACACGCACTAGACACGAGCCTCCACTCCACGTGACCACTAGCGCGGCCATAGGATTAACCCCAAAAGGGCGCGCCACATTTCGCGATGTTGGGACTTCTATTACAAGGCACCCCGACTCTTCCAAGTCCCGAAATTTTGAAATAGGCTAATGGTCTCTAGCTCCTCCCTTAACTCTCCACTGATGTGACCCTTGGCTACGACCTAGGGACCAACTTTTGGCGTGTTGGGATTTCCCGTATTGGGGATTTGCGATGTAGATTTCTCCCTTCGCCCGATAGCTGAAATTGCGATATTTCTCCGCCACAAATCAATGGTCCCAAACCTTCGAAGATCTGACGATCCAGATTACGTCGAGATTTCGTGTATCACGACTTCCGGGTAGTTGTTTCTCTACACTTCCAACTCCCGAAATGCCAAAATTTCAAAGCGCCAAATCAACGGTTCTCGCTCCTCTGGATCTAATGGCTGCTATCCCTCCTGAGCTTGCGAGTGTTGAAAGACTCTCGCCTTTATCCTCCCTGCAACTCCACTGGGTCTAATGATCTACGGGTATCAACGTTTCTCCCTTCTAGATTTTCCACCGTCCGTTCAGGTTCTCGATGTTCCTGGCCAAACAACTCGACATCTTTCCTCTTAAGCTTGATTTCTGCAAGGTGACTCCAAACCTCATCCTTCCTTCGAACTCTTCGAAGTCTCTATCCCTCTTGATCTTCGTTCTTGCTACAAACTCAAGGATTCTAGGGAATTCTTGCGCACACTCCTTGTGACCTTCACGATAATTGCTGATTATCTGATGTCTTCCACCTGTGCACATTCCTTACGACAAAAATTCTTCGACCACTTGGGTTGGAAAAGTCTTCCACTTGGGTTGGAAAAGTCTAAGATTTCAACCGGCCTGCGCACACATTGCACGGCTCTGTACTATACTTGCACTTCTGCTGGTATAATAACAATGGTATACCTCCTGAGCTTTTCCGAGATAAACTCAAAATCTCATCAACGCACTCCTTGCAGACTTTCATTGCACTCCTTGCAGGAATTCTCAAGAAGAGAAACAATTGAAACTTACACTCTCCCTCTCACAGACTTCATACATTCAACATGAAATCACAGATACACACACAACATTGAAACAAATGCAAATAAAGTATATAAGAAAACTGTAAACATACCATTCAATAGATGCAAACAATGACCATAACAACACCATGAAATTGGATCAAAGCATTCTTATATTAATTTAAGTTCTTTTGTACATGGATTCAATAGCGACAACTATCTGCTCATACAACTTCTAAAATATTTGTTCTTCTCTGCTCTCCTATGCTCTCTTTCTCTACAACTTCTAACTACTATGAGAATAATGATACAATAAAATACATACGAGGGAGCTTTCTCGAGTTTTCCCTCATACAACCTCAAGCTATCTAATCGAATTAAAGCCTACATCTACTTTACATTCATTACATTAAATGCCTACAACCGATAGATGAGAGAAAATGCTCAATATCCGTGTTACAATCCCCAAAACATTTAAGGGCAATTACATCCTTCCAGCTATTACATTAATGTTTCATCTTTTAAAATACAAAACGTCTTCAAAATGCACGTTGGTGCATATCCAGCTATCCTCCACTTGTGCTTGCTTGCGATGCTCCTGCATCATACTCCTCTGGCTAAAACATTCATGGACTCCGGTCCATGAGCTCCTGCACCGTGTGTCCATGTTTCTGGATATCTGTTTCACTTTCCCAACTGGCATCCTCAACCGAGTTTCCTTTCCATTTTACCAAATATTCAAGATGTGTTTTCCTCCGGGTCTTCTTGCTAACTCTCTGATCAATGATCTTTTCCATCTGCGGATTTTCAACTACAGGTATCTGTTTGACCCACTGAACTTCCTTTTGATTCTCTTCTCCTCCTACTTCATATTCTTTGTAAGGATACATATCTGCTATGTTGAATATGGGTGATATGCCCACACCATTTGGAAATTCTATCTCATAAGCATTTGCCTCAAATTTCCGTAAAATCTTACACGACCCTATCTTTTTCATCTTCAGTTTATTATATGTTCCCCTTGGGAACCTTTATTTTCTAAGGTGTGCTAAAACCAAATCTCCCACTTCAAATTTAATCTCTCTCCTGTGTTGATCTGCTCTGCGCTTGTATTCCTGGTTGGAACTCTGCAACCGCTCTTTCATCTTACTGTGGAGCTCCTGCATCTCTACTACAAAATCTTCCACTCCAACACTTCTGAATTCCCTCTGCTCTAAGTCTCTCAACTCAGACACTCCCCTTGGCTTCATTCCATACATTATCTAGAATGGTCTCTGTCCTATGCTCCGGTTAGGTGAGTTGTTATATGCAAATTCCATTTGCTGCATAATCTGATCCCACTGACTGTGATGTTCAACTACTAAACTCCTCAATAAGTCCCCCAAACTTCGATTTACTACCTCAGCCTATCCATCCGTCTGAGGGTGATATGCTAAGCTAAAAGATAAATCTATTCCCAGCTTCTTCCATAGTGTCCTCCAGAAATGACCAACAAATTTGGTATCCCTGTCTGAAACAATACTCTTGGGTAAACCATGAAGTCGAACAACTTATTTGAAAAACAGATTTGCAATGTGTATTGCATCATTGGTTTTCTGACATGGAATGAAATGTGCCATTTTTTAGAATCTATCAACTACCACGAATATGGAATCACAAGCTCTCTGTGTCCTTGGCAGTCCTAACACAAAATCCATGCTTACCGTGTCCCATGGCCTCTCTGGTACTGGCAATGGTTGATACAATCATGTATTCTGTATTTTCCCCTTTGCGTGCTGGTAGATTCTACATCCGTTGACAAATTTCTTGACATCTGTCCTCATCCCTGGCCAATAATATAAATTGTTTAGTTTTGCAAACGTTTTGTCATGGCTGAAATGTCCAACCAATCCCCCACTATGTTTTTCCTTTACAAGGTTTTCTCTCATAGAGCTCTTCAGGATACACAACTGATTCCCTCTAAATAACAGTCAATCTTGAATTAAATATTCAATCCATTGGCTTCTATCTCTCAGAACTGGATTCTCACATGCTTCATAAGCGTCCTTGAAATATGAATCATCTCTGTACATATCCTTAAGGTTATCAAAACCTAAGGTCTTCACATGAAGCTCCTTCAGAATCAAACATTTCCTGCTCAATGCATCAACAACCTTGTTAGCAGTGCCAGAAATGTGCTTTATAACAAAAGTAAAGTTATGCATAAATTCAACCCATTTTGCATGTTTCTGGTTCAGTTTCTCCTATTTGGTTATAAACTGTAAGGCATGGTTGTCACTATACAAAACAAACTCCTTCGGAACCCAGTAGTGCCTCCATTTCTTCAACGTGTGTATGACTGCATAAAACTCTTTATCATATGCGGAATATTTCATCTTGGTCTCGTTCAGATTCTCACTGAAGTATGGAATTGGTCTATTGTCCTGACTTAAGACTGCTCCAACCGCGAATCCACTTGCATCACATCTGAATTGAAATGTTTTACTAAAATCTGGCAGAACCAGAACTGGTTGTTCGGTTATCTTCTCCTTTAGCAACCTAAAACTTCTTTCTGCTTCCTCTGTCCAATGAAAAGATTTATGTCTTTTCTTGACTGTGTCCATCATCGGTGCACTAATCCCACTAAAATTTATGATGAACTTCCTGTAAAAACTGGCTATTCCATGGAATCTTTTGACTTCAAAGATATTCCTCAGCAATGGCCATTCTTTGATCGCTTTTACCTTCTCAGGATCCATCTTCAACTTATTCGAAGAGATTACAACACCCAAATAAATGAGTTATGTCTTCATGAAAGATGACTTCTTCAGATTTATCAACAACTTCTCTTGCTGCAACCTCCTCATCACTAGAGTTAAATGTCTCAAATTGTCTCTCTCAGTCTTACTGAAGATCAATATATCATCAAGATACACAATTACAAATTTTCCAATGAAATCTTTCAAGACTTCGTTCATTAATCTCATAAAAGTACTTGGCGCATTTGTCAAGCCAAATGGCATGACAAGCCAATCATACAACCCTTCATTCGTCTTGAATGTTGTCTTCCATTTATCACCTTCTCTCATCCTAATCTAATGATATCCGCTCTTCAAATCAATTTTTGAAAAAAACTTTGCCCCACTCAAGCAATTCATCAAGTCATTGATCTAAAATTGAAGAAGACTTGAAAAACTTGAATAATTATTGCAAGTGAAATGTTATGTGTTTAAAGCAACAGGGTCAATTTGCAACACATAAATTAAGGATTACTTATGCAAAATACACATAGACAACAGCATAAACATTGAACATAAACAC
>SNQJ01S0004177.1:145987-159396 GCA_010110895.2 Picea sitchensis | reverse complement strand
GTCCCAAAACCCCTGTCTGGGCTCTTTCGGCACCTCAATCGGTCAAAAATGAAGAAGTTAGGCCTCCTGGAAGTCTCCCTCTTCAAGCTTGTTGTCTCTGGTTCTACAATTCACACCCTCCTTGATTGAACCTGGTTCACATGCTCTTTAAAGCGTAAAAACCTAGCACCAGGCACAACCGCGCCAACGGTGCAAACCATAGGACGGTTAAGGCGCCTCCAGCCCCTAACCGCCTCGACACCTGGGAATATGGCCATGTGACCTCGCACTAGGCACAAAGGTGGTTAAACCGTTTGAAAACCGTGCAACTTCCGTTTGGGCCCCGCGCCAACACTTAACACACAGGTCGTGGTTTCAAACCCCGCGCCAACATTCAACACACGGTTATATATATATATACAATGCAATATATTGCAATACAATGCAATGCAATGTAATGCGCGCGCCAACGGTCGGGCCATAATATATGTGGGTCATATGTAATACAATGTGTCCACGGGTCGGGGCTAAGCCCCGGCCCGACCCCCCTTTCCTTCCAAACAATAATCAACGTTAAATATATGTTTTATGGCATAGTAAACAAGGAACAAAGGGCGACACTTTGGTTAGCGGAGAGTTATAAAGTCATTACATAACGGAGAGGTCCTGGGGTCGGACCCCACGGGCCTCAACACACTTTTATATAACCAAATAGCCAGTCAACGAGCGACATGTGGCGCCAAGGGATTGGGCCACGTGTCCTCACACCATTGACCATCAATGACACATGTCCTTCCCTAATTCGGTACTCATCAACCAATGAAAACTCACCACATCATCCACCTTCCACATCATCGTACGGATGGTACAACCCTGCCACGTCACCGTACGGACTGTACAGACAGGTACAGTCAGCATCCAAAATTTTGCCTATTTGCCTTGGCGAACAGATCGCGATATCTTCTCCATACGGACTCCGTTTGAGAAAGTAAATATACCGCCAGAATCAGGAAGACGAGACGGACGCAATGACACTATTTTCATCGCATTCCGAGAACTTTGAAAATTGAGCAAAATTTGATCCCCTGATCAGTCATCCATCCTGGGTAAAGAAAATCTATACCTGATGGTGATTTTGTTTATATCCCTCGAGTCTGTACACATCCTCCATCCACCATCTTTCTTTGGACTTAACATTGTTGGTACAACGCATGGACTCAAGATTTCCCTAATCAACCCTTTGTCCATCAAATCTTGGACTTGCTTCTTGACCTCTTCATTCTCCTGCGGCATCAGTCTATACGTTGCTTTGTTTGTTAAACTTACTCCTGCTATAAGGTCAATTTGATGGCTTATACTTTTGATGGGCGAAAACGAACAAGGCAAATCGTCCACCACTATATCAGCGAAGTTCTCCAGCAGTTCTTGAATTTCCTCCGGTAGATCATCTATCGAGGTACTAGTCAAGATGACTCTAGGTTCTTACCACAACAAACTACATGTCTTAATCGTTCTTGACTTCATCTAGAAGTTCCTTCCCACTCATGAGAAGTATAGTATTGTTTGCTTTTGCTTTCACCTTCTTGTCTTCATTTGGTAGCAACATATGCGTCCTACCATTCTTTTCCAAGATATAGGTGTTTTTTATTCCGTCATGAACAACATTTCGGTCATATTGCCACGGTCTCCCCAACAAAAGATGACATACATCCATGGGAATAACATCACATAAGATCTCATCTCTATAACCCCCTATCTTAAATTCAACTAAACATTGTTTATGGATTGTTACCTGATGTCCCTTTTGCAACCACACAACCTTATATGGGCTTGGATGTGCAATTGTCTCCAATTCTAGCTTTTCCACCATCTCTGTGGATACTAGATTATCCGTGATTCCACTATAAACTATTACCTTGCATACCCTATCCTTGGTTTTGCAAGCAATCCTAAACAAACTGTTCCTCTGGACTAGATTCTCCATCTCTTTTTCTAACTTCAAGAGAATTTTCCTCATCATTAAGGATCTTACACCTTCTACATCTTCTGCCTCAACATTTTGCCTTTGCGCTTATGAAATGTGAGCTTCTCCTTCTCCATCTCTTTTTCTATCAGTACATTCCCACGATTTGTGTCCGATATTTCCATAGACAAAACACTTTATTTCACCTCCTCTGCCTCTTCCTCTTCCTCTTTCTCGCGGAAAAGTGTTCCTGTCGGCATATTGTCTTCCTTGTGAACTTCCTCCCCTTTCTAGGTGGTTATAAGGTTTCTTCTCTTCATCCTTGGGATTCTATACTCTATCTTGGGAAACTGCTTTGCCTCTTCTCTGACTTCTACCTCTGCCCCTTTGACCTTGCTTTCTGGCCAATTTCTCTTCAGCTTTCAGACCAATCTGATAAGCATCTTCTACATTCCTGATTGTCACCATGCTCATCTCATCCTGAATCTCATATCTCAGGCCATTCATATATCTAGCGACCTTTTCATCATCACTCTCATGGTGACCAGCTCTAATGTTTATCCTGTAAAAATCCTCAGTGTATTCCTTCACTGTCATCCCTTTTTGTCTCAAATTCTACATTATTCAAAACATATTGATTTGGTAATCTCTGGGTATGAATTTGGATTTCATCTTTTCTACCATTCTATCCCAGCTTTTGATTCTTTCTTTTCCTTTGCAATGCCTGTCATCTTGTAGTTCATCCCACCACAGTGTTGCATGCCCTTTCAGTCTAGTGACAACGTGCTTTACTTTCCTGTCCTCTTCGATATCTTCATAATTGAAATATTTATCCAGAGCTCTAAACCAATCTAACACCTCCTCAACGTCTAAGCTGCCTTCATACATTCGGATGCCCATTTTTTCTCTGGCACCGATTCTTGCAATAGCCTTGAATAAAAGTTCTCCTGCAACATCTTTGGATACAACTTCTTCTTCGGCTCCTTCTTGGTTTAAACTTTCGGCCTCACTGATATCTCTAGTATCAGGTGTTTGCCTTTGTGTTGTCTCCATAGCATCCAATCGAGCATGAAGTTCTCTCATTTCCCTTTCCACAGCTGGATTGGGCATAACTCTCTCTTGATGTCTTCTTGGTGGCATTGTTTCAATCTGTTCACGCAAAATTCAAATCACAACTATTCCCTATCTTCCCTCTACAAAAAAAATAAATTGTTAGCTCTTATACCACCTGATGCAGACCCCCACCTCAACAGGGTCTGCTTGACCTCCCGGCCTATGGATGTTCAATTTCCTTTGAGCTAAAATGACTCTTTGATTCCCAGCTGGAATCTTCAACACGTATAACCACATGTCCTTTTCTACACTCCGTCTGCGCAAACATGCACTAGATGCGAGCCTCGACTCCACATGACCACTAGCGCGGCCACAGGCTTAACCCCAAAATGGCGCGTCACGTTTCGTGATGTCAGGAATTCCGTTACAAGGCACCCCGACTCTTCTAAGTCCCGGAATTCCAAAATGGGCTAACGGTCTCTAGCTCCTCCCTTAACTCTTCACTGATGTGACCCTCGACTGCGACCTAGGGCCCAACTTTTGGCACGTCAGGATTTGCGATGTAGCTTTCTCCCTTCGCCCTATAGTCGAAATCATGATATTTCTCCACCACAGATCAACGGTCCCAAACCTTTGGTGATATGATGATCCAGATTACGTCAGGATTTCGCGTATCGCAACTTCCGGGTAGTTGTTTCCTCTACACTTCTGACTTCTGAAATTCCAAAATTTCAAAGCACCAAATCAACAGCTCTCACTCCTCTAGATCTAACAGTTTTTATCCCTCCTGGGCTTGCGAGTGTTGAAATACTCTTGCCTTTATCCTCCCTGCAACTCCACTGGGTCTAACGGTCGACGGGTATCAACGTTTCTCCCTCCGAGAGTTTCCACCATCCGTTCAGGTTCTTGATGTTCCTGGCAAAATAAATTAGCGTCTTTCCTCCTGAGCTTGATTTCTGCGAGGTGACTCCAAACCTCATCCTTCCTTCAAAATCTTCGAAGTCTCTATCCCTCTTGAGCTTGGTTCTTTCTACAAACTCAAGGATTCTAGCGAATTCTTGTGCACACTCCTTGCGACCTTCATGATAATTTTTTATTATCTGATGTCTTCCACCTCTATGCACTCCTTGCGACATAAATCCTTCGACCACTCACTTGGGTTGGAAAATTCTAAGACTTCAACTAACCCGCGCACACCTTGCACGAATATGTTCTATACTTGCACTTCTGCTGGTATAAAAACAACGGTATCCCTCCTGAGATTTTCCGAGATAAACTCATAATCTCATCAACGCACTCCTTGCGAACTTTCACTGCACTCCTTGTAGGAATTCATAGGAAGAGAAACAATTGAAACTTACACTCTCCCTCTCATAGACTTCATACATTCAACATGAAATTGCAGATACACACACAACATTGAAACAAATGCAAACAGAGTATACAAGCAAACTGTAAACATACCATTCAATAGATGAAAACAATGACCATAACAATACCATGAAATTGGATCAAAACATTCTTATATTAATTTAAGTGATTCTATACATGGATTCAATAGTGACAACTATCTGCTCATACAACTTCTACAATCTCTGTTCTTCTCTGCTCTCCTATGCTCTCTTTCTCTACAACTTCTAACTACTATGAGAATAATGATACAATACAATACATACGAGGGAGATTTCTCGAGTTTTCCCTCCTACAACCTCAAACTATCTAATCGAATTAAAGCCTACATCTACTTTACATTCATTACATTAAATGCCTACAATGGACAGATGAGATCAAATGCTCAAGATCCGCGTTACAATCCCCAAAACATTTAAGGGTAGTTACATCCTTCCAGCTATTACATTAATGTTTCATCTTTTAAAATTCAAAACATCTTCAAAATGCGCGCTAGTGCATATCCAGTTGTCCTGCACTTGTGTTTGCTTGTGATGCTCCTGCATCAGATGTGTTCCACTGATTGTGACTATGTGTCACTGGCTAGTAGCCACGTGCTACTTGGTATCGTTGTGTACCACTGGATAGTAGTTATGTACTACTATGGATAGACACAGTTGTGTTCTATCAAATGACATTGTACTGATTGTCATGGAGATTATCCAGTTGGATAATGTTGATGGTGCTCGTGATTTGATCATGAGATAGTCTGTGTGGCTATCACGATCCTACCGGTTGAATGGTATGTTTGTGCTCAATACCATTGCCTTTTATACCTCCCTAGCTAGGAGGGAGTGTTGATATTATGGTAGCTGCAGGAGGTATTAACCTCCACTTGTGACCTTTGATGAGATTAGAATATTCTAGGAAGCAAGGAGAAACCCTAAAATACTTGGACATAACCCTAGAAGAGAAGTCGACTAAAGAAAATATTTTATATTGAGTCTTTAGTCTCCAAAAGAAGAAGTCGGCCCAGACAACTTAGAGAAAGCATTATAAATACATGACACTAGTTCTAATTTGAGACAGATATCTTGCAACTGTAGAAATCCACTTGTGTGCACTACAGAAATCCAGTAGTGCGCAAGTCTTGGAAGCAGCTGCAATTTCTGCAACCTGTAATTTCAATTCTTTTGGGTTGGAATTTTTTATCAGTCTTGGTTATATTTTCTTGGTGCATTATCCTTGGTTGGATATTGATTTGATATGAGAATTATTCTCTCTGTCAAGGTCAAGGTGCTCGGGGGTGGCATTCGTGCCTATGGTTGAGTGACAATATTTCTGTATTTTCTATGGTTAAACGAGCACACCCACTTTTCTAACAATTTGACCATAATGTCTATACCAAGAAAGTAGGAAACCATCTCATAACACTTTTTCTTTATGACCATAATGTCTATGAAAATAAAGTAGGAAACCATCTCATAACAATTTTTCTTTATGTTTACGATCTTATCCTCAATTGTAGTGATCCTAAACTTTTAATCCATGTGAAATCTAGCCTTGAAAAGAAAATTGAAATTACAAACTTATGTTATTTGCATTATTTCCGTGGCCTCCAAATATTGAAAACTACGGAAGGAATTTCCCTTTCTGACTATAAGTATGCATGTGACCTTCTTCACCACTTTCACATAGAATATTCTAAACTGGCCCCTTCCAGTTTGGAGTCAAACTTGCTGCCACATGTACTACTCATGAAGTCGATGCCACTTTGTACCGTCAGTTAGTTAATAGCCTCTTATATTTGACTCATACATGTCCTGATATTTCCTTTGATGTTGGTCTTGTTGCCCGGTATATGGAAACACCCTATGAAAGCGATTAGAGAGTAGAAAAAATGATACTTCAATATATTTAGGGTACAATCCAGTTTGGGATACATTACAATTCAAAGGGACTCCTTTGTTGGTTGGTTTCACTAACTAAGATTGGGTCAGTGGCCTTGATGATCAGAAGCCTACCATAGGATATGTTTATAGCCTTGGTTCTAGACCTGACACTTGGGCTTGTAAGAAACAACATGTTATTTCTCTTTCTTTAGCAAAAGCGGAGTACTAAGCAACGATTAATGCAAGTCAAGAAGCCGTATGACTTTGAAAAATCCTTTCAGATATCGGATTCTAGTAGTAACATCCGACCACCATCTGGTATGAAAATCAGAGTGCTATCAAGTTCGGAAAATATCCATTTCAACATCAACACAATAAACATGTTGAGATACAAATGCAATTCATTAGAAATCACATTTATGATCAAGTTATTGAAGTGCTCTTTTTCCCTACAAAAAGTCAAGTTGTAGACATTTTCACAAAGTCTCTTACAAAAACAAAGTTTTCCAAACTTCGATCTATGTTAGGAGTTTATAAAATTTTCACTAAGTGGGGATGAGATTGCTGGTTGTGGAGCCTGATTATCTTCTTGATTCATAGGTCTTTGTTTTCAGTCGGGTTTATACCCCACAAAGACTGTACACCCCTCTATGCGGGGGGGTTGCAGGGGGAGCTTTCCCCCTAAGGAAAAATTTCCTTGTAAATGTATATTGTAATTTTTTAGTCAATACAGACTATTCATTATAAGTTCGTAGATCCGACGGTAGAGATTATGTTAGGTTTTTTTTCCCTAGAAGGAAACCCTCTTTTATGAGGGAATTGTATTGTGACTGTGTATTATTGTCAATATTGTATTCTTAGAGAGGAGTCTGTGAGAGAAATAAGAGGAAGCTACAACAGGTGTGTTGTAGATTGTATCCCTTCATTTTGTTGGATAATAATAAAGGAAGGACCTAACAATTTCTCTGGTGGACGTAGCCCACACTGGGTGAACCACATATATCAGTGTCTCTATTGTATTGTATATTTTTTGTGTTTTATTTCTGCATTTGTTTTATTTTATTTCTCCGCGATCATTTTTTTCCAACAACTGGTATCAGAGCGAAAGGCAACTCGTAGGAAAAGAGGGTTGATGGTTCGAGTGGGAGCAATGACGAAAGATGGAAAGTTTAGGGCCGAGAAATTTAATGACCAAAACTACCAGTTATGGAAGATGCAGATGGTTGATTATTTATATCAGAGGATATATTCCTACCATTGGATGGAATAGAAAAGAATACAACGGCCATGAAGGATGAAGAATGGGAGGTTCTTGACAGAAAGGCACTAGGAATGATACGGCTGATCCCGACAGCGTCAGTGGCTTTCAATATTTCAAAAGAAAAGAAAATGAAGGAGCAGATGGACACATTGGCTAAACTGTATGAAAAACCATTGGCATACAATAAGGTATTTCTAATGAAGAGATTATTTAATATGAAGATGTCAGAAGGTGGGTCTGTTGTATATCATTTAAATAAATTTAATACGGTTACTAATTAGCCAAGTTCTGTAAAAGTGGAGTTTGATGATGAGGTTAGGGATATTCTAATATTGTGCTCATTGCTAGAAAGATGGAACAACTTGGTCATGGTTGTAATTAACTCTATCTCTTGTTCAAACACTCTAAAATTTGATGATGTTTTTGGTGTTATCCTTAGCGAGGAAATGCAATGAAAAATCATAGGTGAGACATCAGGTAATGCATTAAACATGGAGAACAGGGGAAGACAAAAGGATAGAGGAAAGGGCTCAGGGAATAGTGGGAATTCTAGGAAGGGCAGATCCAAATCCAGACTGAGAAAGATAGAGTGTTGGAATTGTGGGAAGAAAGGACATCTGAAGAAATACTGCAGAGCTCTAAAGAAACAAAGAGATGGACAACGAGAGAAAAATTAGGAAGCAAATGTAACCGGTGATGTGTTACAAGATGCTTTGATTATTTCTATAGATAATATTTTTGAGTCTTGGGTAGTATATTCATGGGCTTCATTTCATGCCACACCCCATAGGAAACATTTTCTAGATTATGTTCAAGGTGATTTTGGATAGGTTCATTTGGGTGATGATGCACCATGAAAAATTGTTGGAATGAGAAAGGTACAAATAAAGAAAAATAATGGAAATCAATGGTTGTTGAAGGAGGTAAGACATGTTCCAGATATAAGGAAAAATATAATTTCAATAGGACAGTTGGCAAGTGAAGGTTGTATATCCATATTTACAGATAAGGCATGGAAGGTCACCAAGGGATCACTGGTGATAGCAAAATGAGAGAATGTAGGTACATTGTATTTATGTATGGGTAATAATGACTCTTCTATCTCTTTAGCTTCTATAGGAGTGGATACAACATTGTGGCATCATAGGCTTGGACACATGAGTGAGAATAGGGTGCAGATACTTCTCAAAAGAAATTTGTTGCTAGATATTAAACAAATTGATTTGGATTTCTGTGAGCATTGTGTTTATGGAAAACAAAAGAGAGTTAGATTTCTCAGAGTCGGAAAAGAAAAGAACAGTGAAAGGTTAGAGCTTGTGCATATAGATGTATGGGGACCAACTCATGTATCATGTCTTGGTGGATCTCGTTATTATGTTACTTTTATTGATGATGCAACTAGAAAAACTTGGGTTTATTGCAATCAACAAAAATATGATGTTTTTGATACTTTTAAGAAATGGAAAGCTTTGGTTGAGAATGAGACAGGAAAAATGTTGAAGTCTCTCAGATCAAACAATGGAGGTGAATACTGTAGCAAGGCATTTGATGATTATTGTTCATACCATGGGATTTGTAGAGAGAATACAGTTCCATGAATACCACAAGAAAATGGTGTGTCAGAAAGGATGAACATGACCATCATGGAGCGTGCAAGGAGTATGAGATTGCATGCAGGGTTTCCCTTACAGTTTTGGGCAGATGTTGTAAACATTGGTGTTTACTTGATAAGCATAAGACCTTCAAGTTCTTTGGATGGTGGCATTCCAGAGGAGGAATGGACAAGTAAAAAGGTAAACTATTCATTTATGAAGACTTTCGATTGTGAATCATTTGTCCATATTGATAAAGAAAATATAACAAATCGAGAAGCAGAATCCAAGAAGTGTACCTTTATTGGATGTGGTGTTAACAATTTTGGTTATCGCTTATGGTATTATAAAAATAACAAAATCATTAGGAGTAGAGATGTCATATTCAATGAGAAGGTCATGTATAAATATCAGTTGTAGGGAAGGAAATAAGAAGAAGAAAAACTAGAATACACAGTGCTTGATGAGATCCCTAAAAATAAATCCCAAAGGTACCAGGAAATCAAAATTTACGCCAACGGGAGGAACAAGTACCTCAAACTACTGCAAGTGTTGTTAGAATATCTACCAGGTTAAGTAGACCCCCTGAACGATAATCTCCTTCATTATATTATTTATTGTTGACTGATTCTGATGAACCAGAAAGTTCTGAAGCAACAATGTAGGTAGACACTAAAGGGAAGTGGGAGCAAGGCATGAAAGAGGAAATGAATTCATTGGTAAATAACCAGACTTAAGACTTGGTTCAGTTGCCTACAGGAAAAAGAGCATTGCAAAATAAATGGGTTTACAGGTTGAAGGAAGAAGATGGAGGAATAAAACAGTACAAGGCTAGACTTGTTGTAAAGGGGTATGCACAAAAGAAAGGTCTACATTTTGCTGAATTTTTTTCTCCTGTTGTTAAAATGACTTAAATTAGGACTATTTTAAGTCTTGTGGCCACATAAGATTTTCATCTTGAACAGTTAGATGTAAAAACTTATTTTCTCCATGGGGATTTGAATGAAAATATTTGTATGTAGAAGCCACAGGGGTATGAGGTCAAAGGGAATGAAAATTTAGTATATAGGTTAAAGAATATCTTGTATGGCCTAAAGCAAGCTCCAAGGTAGTGGTATTTGAAGTTTGTCAAGTTTATGACAGAACAAGGTTATAGTATATGTCATTTTGATCACTGTGTTTATTTTAGAAGGCTAGAAAATGAAAGCTATATTATATTGATATTTTATGTAGATGACATGATTGTTGCAGGGTCTAATATGAAGGATATAAATGTGCTCAAGAAGAAATTAGTTAATTCATTTGGGATGAAGGATTTGGGTGCTGCAAAGAAAATCCTTGGTATGAGAATAACAAGAGACAGGCAAAATCACAAATTGACATTGTCTCAGGGTGAGTACATAGAAAAGGTGGTGAAGAGGTTTAGAATGCAGAATGAAAAACTAGTTAGTACACCTTTGTCCATCCATTTCAAATTAACTAAGGAAATGTGTCCCAAGACACGGGAGGACTATAACACAAAGGTCCCTTATTCATCAGTAGTTGGCAGCTTGATGTATGTGATGTTTTGAACAAGACTAGATATTGCATATGCAGTGGGAGTTGTGAGAAGGTATATGAACAATTCAGGTAAAGAACATTGGGAGGCAATAAAGTGGATTCTCAGGTATTTGAGAGGTACTTCTACTCATGCATTATGTTTTGGAGGTTCAAACATTGTTCTACAATGATATGTTGATTCATATATGGTAGGTGATAAAGATAGAAGGAGGAGCACCACAGGGTATGTTTTTACTATAGGTGGAACAACAATAAGTTGGATTTCAAAACTACAAAAGGTTGTTGCACTTTAAAAAACAGAAGCAGAGTATGTTGCTGCTACAGAGGCTAGTAAAGAAATGATTTGGTTATAGAGGTTTATGGAGGAATTGGGAAAGAAGCAGGAGAATAGCAGGTTGTACTGTGACAGTAATAATGCAATTCATCTTGCAAATAAATCAACCTTCCATTCAAATACTAATCATATACAACTCAGGTACCATTTCATATGATCTGTCTTGGAAGATGGACATTTGAAGTTGGAAAAGATACATACTAACCAGAATCCTACAGACATGTTAACAAAGGGAGTAACCAGGGAGAAAATGAGTTCCTGCTCAGTTTCAGTTGGCCTTCAAGAATGAAGGTGAAGATGGGAAATTTGTTAGGTCCAAGAAGGATCATAGTCCAACAGATATAGCAGTGGTGGAGTTGTTGTGATCAGTCTCAAAGTGGGAGATTGTTGGCTGTGGAGCCTGATTATCTTCCTGATTCATAGGTCTTTATTTTCATCCGTGTTTATACCCCATGAAAACTGTATGCCCTGGAAGATTGTACACCCCTCCAAGCGGGGATTTCCCCCTCTACGGGGTTTGGGGGCGAAGCCCCCAAAGGAAAATTTTCCTTGTAGATCGTAGTCAATCTAGATCATTCATTATAAGGTCGTAGATCTGACGGTAGAGATTATGTTAGGGTTTTTTTCCCTAGAAGGCAACCCTTTTTTATGAGGGAATTGTATTGGAGCCGTGTATTATTGCGAATATTGTATTTTGAGAGAGGAGACTGTGAGAGAAAGAAGAGGAATTTACAATGGGTGTGTTGTAGGTTGTATCCCTTCATTTGTTGGATAATAATAAAGGAAGGACCTGACAATTTCTCTGGTGGACGTAGCCCGCACTGGCTGAACCACATATATTTGTGTCTTTATTGTATTATGTATTTTCTATGTTTTATTTCCGCATTTGTTTTATTATTTTGCTCCGCAATCCTGTTTTTCCAACAGAGATCTAATGCATGCTTCCTTCTCTTATTGTGACACTTTTGTAAATCCTTCAATCCTATCCCAAGTTTTTCTGAAGGAGGGATGTTAGGATATTTAGACAGTTAGGACTTAGTTAAGTTCAACTTGGTCTAATATATCTTTAGGTAAAAGTGTGTTTATTTAATATGCATTAGTATGCATTTGTAGTTATGTAATCCGATGTTCACGATATGTTCTAGACATAGAGTCCGACAACTCATATTTTCCTCAATCTTAACAACTATAATGATCCATGGCTTAGAAACCAATTAGTCCATAATCTCTATTTCAAGAGAATGGAAGGTCATTTGTTCATGATAATTTGTGAGAAACCCTCTTGTAATGTTTTTTTTTTGCATTAATATATTTCCCCAAGTGGCCACATTGGTTGGGGTCGTGGACCGTTTCTCTCTTTGATGCTTTTAACTACATAAAAACATCGATGTATTGATCTTTGATATGGTTATGTGAATGGTTATTGAAGGTGTTCTTATTGTGTGGGAATACCCTATTTATTTAACAACGTTGATGTTGGTATCCGTTGGTCCTATGCACATGTTATCAATCACTACTCCAATTCTTTTATTTTGTGCATTTTGATAGTTATGCTAATCACTAACAAGATGATGTAGAAGCTCAGAGAGGGGTACTACAATGATGTGTATGATATGGTATGTAACCATATATTTGATTTAGTTACATCCTTCCTTAAATTTATTAGGGGAAATCAATTTGAGGAATTCTCTGGGATGTAATAGGAAATCCTATTGTGTTTCAATTTTAATGGGGCATGTTTGAGCATGAATTTCTTTGGCAGCAACATTTAATAATTGTATCAAGAGAAGGAGGTGCACTATATAGCCCAATGTATATGACATGTGTAATGTAACTTAACACTAATAAAATTTAAGGTCCATGGAAAAAATGTCTACCATATTATTAAAAATAAATATAAAAAAACTAACAAGAAAAACAATTTTGAGCTTCAATTTATTTTATATACAAAGAATGGTGAATACAAATTTCACAATTTAAATGTTATTACATTGTAAGGAAATTTTCATTATGAGCCTTATGTCCTTGGATGTGACAATTAGTGTGCATGAGCCATCAATTTTTCGTTGATGACCTTTTGATCCCTTTAAACCATTGGTAGTCGATGCCAACCTCATGTGACTCCTACTACCCTCTTTCCTATGGTTTTATTGCTATCTTCCAACCTTCTGAACCTCCCAAAACTCTCCACCACCCTGTTTCCTAGGGTTTTACTATTATTCTTTTGTGATTTTGCCAAATGTATTTCCCCCTTCACCAACTATTCTATGCTAGATTTATTTCCCCCTTCACTAGTTATTATCTACACCATTGATGGCATTTTCACCCCAATCAAATTCTCTCTCTCTCTCTCTCTCTCTCTCTCTCTCTCTCTCTCTCTCTCTCT